>JAFMOD010000040.1:750435-785356 GCA_019802435.1 Corydoras maculifer
GACAATTCCATAGTCCTGCAGAGAAGGTGAAGGGCTCGCATGTATTCACCTGCTGTAGAGTTCGCAGGTGTGCAAGGGCGCGCCTTCTCCTCTGAGGAAAGGAGCGTCTGTGTGAGGAGGAAATGACAGGGATGAACTGAAAACACATGCTGAAGGGAAGAGTGAGAATGTGGAATGAAATGAAAGAAAAAGACTACTTAGTTGCCTTGTCGTTGTCCTTGCTCGGTGGACTCGCGCAGGTAGACTCGCAGGTCTTTACACGAATAGGTCTTCACGCGAGAGGCGGAACATGAGAGGCTGTCGCTTCCGCTGTCGCGTCAGCGTATCTATGCTTCATATATAGTGTGGATGAAACTAGGACACGCCCCCTCCGTAACACATATCAGTATCTGAGCTGAGGAAATGAAATTGACTGTATGAATGTGTGTGTGTGTGTGTGTGTGTGTGTGTGTCAGTACTTTACATACACACATGTTTTTCTCTAGATCATGTTTAAACTGCTGGACTTTCTGAAGCTAAAAGGTTTCAATTAGAATTAGGCCATAATGACTGAAGCAGTAACTCAGACTGTGATGTCATAAAATCTGTCTCCGGTGTTCCGGGTGGAGGTGGGTGTGGATGTGGATGTGGGTGTGGTGATGCTGTAGTCGGTACAGTGGAGGTTTGGTTTGTAGCATCATTTCCAGAAACAGAAGCTGAATCAGGTGGATGATCAGAGTTTAATATGAGAAACAAGGCTCTGTTTTACCACATTCACTAATCTGCACCCCCCACCCCCCCACTCTGCGTTCACAGCCGCATTTACAATCGAAAAAAAAAAAAAAAACACGAGATAGAAAAACGTGTAAACATAATTACAGCATCGAGAGACGATTCAAACTCCAAACGTTCTGGTTCTTGTGTTTCAGGTTCTCCTCCCTCATGGGGACATTCTAACGTGCTGGCAGGTTGGCGGTTCCAATTGTGCGCTAGTTTCTTAAAATCAAACAAAAGAGCTTCAAACGGACAGAATAGAGGATTTCACTGAAGAACCAACCGACAGCTGCGACAAAGACCCAACGTAACTCCGGAACCGAAAGCGGATCGGAAACCGATCAGGAGGTCCGAGTCACGACAGCGACACTAATCAATAACAAGAACGAAATCAGGAACCTCAGCGCAGCGTCTGGCGGCGGAGGCGACCCGACAGCTTGGGGGGGGGGGGGGGGGTCAGTTGTGCCGTTTCTGTGCCGCTGTGGACCCTGGCTCAGCCTCTGCCCACCTGTCCATGGCTGAGGACAGCCTCGCAGCCTGTGATTGGTCGGATCGATGATGAGGTATACTCTGAGGGATAGCGGCCTGTCGGGATTTCCAGTGCCCCCCCGCTGGCGGGTAACTGCAGGGGTACAGATCACTTCCACCAGTTGAGGGAACATCTCCATCAGTGCTCATGGTGACCACCCGCGCCATGCCGCTGTGGTACGGAGCCTGAACAGGGAGGTGCGAGGGTCGGACCGGTGCCTCCTGTGAAGGTCTGGTGTGCTTTTGAGGCGAAGGAGGATTGTTCTTCAAGGAGTCCAATTCACAGCCGTACATCCGCCCTCTCGTGGCTACACTGTGGCGCTCTCCTGTCTCCGGGCTGTTTTTTTTCCCCTGACATGAAGCAGCGACTTTATCAGAAGAGTAGAGCTCCTCCACCTGGAACTTCAGGTTATCGGTGTCCAGAGAGCGGCTGCGCCGGTTAAGAGCGAGCGGCACCGGGACAGGGGGGCGTGGCCTCTCTAAGCTGAGGTGGCGCGGAAGGCTGGCGATGCCCCAGGCGTGGCCAAGAAGGAGACTGCGCTCGTAGGCATCGAAGGTTCTCTGGTCACATTCTGCGAAGGCGTCCTGCTGGAGGTAACATTCATCGTCTTCGAAGGCCTCGTACGGGGAGGTCATGACCTCCTGTTCCTCCTCAAGCTCTGCCTGCTCGCACTCGCCCTCGTTCTCCATGTCCACCACGTCGAAAGTCACGATGGCAGGAAGTGCACTTAGACTGGGTCCGAACGGCGAGCTGGACTCCGAGCCGTCCAGGCTCTCGGTGGAGTTCCGGTAGCGCCGGGAGTTTTTGGTGAAATCGACCAGGGCCTGGGAGAAGCACACCATCAGGTCCTCGTGGGATTGGCTGCCGCCTCGGGTGGGTGGGAAGAAGCTGTCGTCCGACACATCGCCAGCGTCCTGTAGGGGGCTGGGCGCCTCGGGCGCCAACCTCGAATCAGGGTGCTTGTACAAGTTTCTGTGCTGGAGGTGTCCCCCATTAAAGAGAGTCTCCGTTAAGGCGTGGCTCGGTCTGCAGTTCGGCTGATGCACCTCCTCATGGGCGGAGCTTCGTTCCTTGCCCTCGTGTGGAGCCGCATCGCCGTAAACACAATCGCCACAGTACAGCTCGTCTTTGGGCGGATTCCTCAGACCCTGCAGCTCACAACACAGGAGGGCATGCTGGATCTTGCTGAGACGCTCCTCCTCGGTCTCCATTACGCCCGTTTCTAAGGCAGCGGATGTGAGGGCATAGAGGAAGTCCTTACTTTGACTTTCCCCCGCAAACCCGCGAGTGTCTTTGAGAGTGAGGGGCGGACTGAGCAAGCGGTCGTCAGGCTCGAAGAGTTCGTACAAGGCATCTCCACTGTAGCTGTCCCGAGGGAGGCGGTCCTGCGGACACTCCCGCGCCTCCTCCTCGGCTCCGGGGGTGGTCGATTCGTAGTAGCCTTCGTCGCTGTTCGGGACAGACCCCTGCTGGTCACTCTGAGGAGTCAGGATGTCGGTTTCTGTGACTCCAGACAAACTGGTGCCCGTGTTTCCGCTGCTGGAGGTCACCTGCGAGGAGCTGGTAGGCTGATCCGGACTGATGGTCTCCTCTGAAGGGAGGTAACACACCTCGCTGCCCTCCGACTCCCACAGGCTGCTCAGATACTCATTGTCTACCTCGTCCGGAGTGGCCATCTCCTCTCCTCCACCTTGGTAAGTAACGAGACAGGAGGTTCGTTTAGCAGTACTGCGACCTCCTCGCTCCGCCGACACCGAACTCTCCGCAATGCTAACGTCATCCTGGTCGGCGATGATGTCACCGCACCCGGTTAGCGAATCAAAACTCTTCAGAGATGATACGTCTCCAAAGACCAGGTTGTCGGAGGACATGGACATCGTTGGCAGTTCGCACTCGGGCATCTCGTTACAGAGCTTAGTCAGACGGGACATCTCTGACTCGGCGGATAAAGGCTGCCGATATATAACCAGCCCACTTTTTCCTTGGTTCTCTTCTCTTTCCTCATCATCTTCAATATTTGCCAAGCTCATCCGGTTCTCTGACGCACTGCTTTCTTTCGCTGCAGACATTTCATCAGTGACGTCGCTCCTGGAGTCAACGGGCACCTCATTGACCTCCTGAACACGACCGTCCCCGTTGTCCCGCCCCTCAGGCGTCGGCGGAGTGAGGGGCCTCGTTTCACCCAAGGACATTTCTAACATCTCACTCTTTTCCAGATCCGTGTTTTTGTTTTTGCGGTGCTTCCTGATGCTGCTAAGGAGACCTCGGAGACCTCGCTTCTGTCGAGGCAAGGACTGCGACTTTCCAAAACCTTCCCCGCGCGGCCCGGTCGGACCATTCGGGTTGTGAAATTCGAAGTCCGCTGACGTCATGTCACCACTGCCCTTGTCTTCCCAGCATGACCTGCTCAGCCCATCGTAGGTCTGGCTCTTGGTAACGCCCATCTTGCTCGACCCCCTCACCTGGCCTTTTCCTCTTCCCACCAAGAAGCTCGGCAGCATACAGATGCTCTTTCGACCTGCAAAGAACCTTAAGGCGGTCCGTCTCAGCTTCCCTGCTGGAGGCGTCTGAGGCCTCGGAGGGTCTGGGCAGATGGAATGAGGGGGTTGGCCACCCGGGGCACCAGGCAGTTTGTTCTCCGTTCCGGGCTCCATGGCAACACGATGCTACATACAAGTTTTCATGTCAAGAACATTTCTGCCAGGTGAAAGAATCCAGGCCAGGTGTCCATCAAACAGATGTGTGCTTGATGGACGTCACACCTAAAAAGCATAAACGTATTTAAATTAGACAGATTAAAATACTGTGTTCTCTGATGATCAGGACCCCCACAGGGGAGGGTTTATTAGTGTGGTGTATGATTCTCAGTACTGCAGTCACACAGACATGGTGGTGCAGGTGTGTTAGTGTGTGTTGTGCTGGAGTTTTTAATAATTCACCAAGCAAAAAGGCTCGATCCAATCAGGAAACAAACGATTTTGAGTGCAGTAAAGTTTTAACATTAAACGAATTATAAATGTAATTAATAATTGATTGCCCGTGTATTTAATAACTCAAATGTTCACAGTGGTAAGAATATGATTTTATTTTTTAGAATCTTTGTTTGATGATTTTTGGTGAAATTGTTTTGCAGTTTTAAAATCACGTACGCTTCGTTTCTAAAAGACTAATTACCTCAAAGCGTTTAATAAACTATTAACACGTCGTTTAATATTATAAATGCAGGCGAACGCGCACAAAAACCTACAATTAAAGATACTTTGATGTCGAAGGCTTTTTGTTTTTTTTCTGTCACAATCTGATCAACAACCAAAACAATACAGCGAGCTGCTGTTTGTCCCACCCGTTCTCAGCATAATCCCGCCTCCCGGCCGCAGCATTGGTTTAGAGTCGATCCCGCGTCGTTTCCGATTGGCCGATCACATTGTTAAACAGAAATAAAAGGCGGTCTCGTAAATCACAAGCCAATCACACAGCGGGACGCCCGAAAACGGGAGGAAGGAAAGAAAAACCTGCGGTAGTTTGCTAAAGGTTCGCTCGGTCACAACAAGCTAAGCTTCGTTCAGATAAAGATATTTAACACGAAAATTCGCTTCTATATTCTCAAATAGATTATCTGATGGAGAAGGTAACGCTATGCAGAGCGCTGAGGGGACAGACCGTTTAATTCTCCATTCCTCCAGAGCAGAGAATCTGTGCAGCGTTGAGAGAAGCCCTGAGCTCCAGCATCGGCACCCGCTGCAGACGCCTCACTTCCGACTCGGCCCAAGGCATGGCGGGAAATGAAGTCTTTTGCCAAGAACTCTTGTATCCAAACACATAGTAAATAAAGAAGGGGTCTTCTCCGTGGTTACGTGGGCCCCTCATTACATAACAAAAACATGCTGATCGGTATATTAAAGAATACTCGAATAATTTTTTTAATAAAAAACTATACGTTTAAAAAAGTGTTAATAAGACTCAAGATTCAAGAAAAGTTTATTATCATTAATATCACATGTGGTACATGAGATAAGAACGAAATTATGGGTCACGGACCTTGATTACCCTGTTATTTTAAAGTTATTTAAATTTACATATCAAAGAAGATATATATGATATATATTAATATTATATATAAATAAGATATATATTATTTTAATACAGTATATAGATAGGTGAAATATAATGTACAACTATGAATATATATATATATATAATACACAACTACAGTATATACAGTATATAAAATAATGTGTAAGAATATATATACACTATATATAAAAAGTAGTATACAATAGATATAAATATAGAATATAAATATAGCAACATATAAAATGTATATAAACGGTACATGTGAGATGAGATGAGGTATTTTGGTGGAGTGATGATAACGTGTGAACGTCTTGTTAGATGGAGTTTGTTAGTCTTACAGCTTCTGCTTTGAAGCTGTTCCTCAGTCTGTTCGTTCTACACTTAATACTCCGCAGTCTCCTGCCTTAGGGGAGCGGAACAAAAAGTGGGTTGTTTCTAATAACTTAGAGAAATTTGGTCTCTTATGGTGAATTTCAGGTCAGATTCATAACAGTCATAAGATCCACTGCAGGATGGAACCATCACTCAGGCCACTCAGCATGTTTGGGATTTCCACAGCCTGGATATATATTTTTTAATAATAAGCATAACTTTGTTTACAACAATACAGCACAAACACAACCTACTGTTGTGTGTTAAATTTTATATACCTATTAGTAAAAACTAACCCCTCACATCCATATTTTCAACCCTCAAAGCCCATTTAAAATTCACATCTGTGTACTCCTGTGCTTCTCCACTACATAGTGCCCTTGCTGTAGGGAGCTGCAGTGCGTTAAAGGACAGGAATCCAAAACTCTTACGTCTGTAATTTATTGAAAGGCTTCACATATAAAAATACAACATATTCAAAACGAAAATGTACAATAAAGTGTGTCTTTTAGAAAACCATAGAAAAAAAACTAATAAAAAAGTGCAAAAGATTTTTAAAAAGCCTTTATAATGCTTATTCATCAACCGTGTTGTCGCTATATTTAGCCAGACGTAGTTTCACATTAACTGCTTAACAGAACACTGAGTCTGAACCACCAGGACCTGCAGGAGATCAGGTTCCACTAACCACTCCATACATTCACAACATGAACAAAGCAATGGCACCTGAGCAGCATCTGCACAAAGGAAGGAATTCCGCTGGCATTATAGGACCTATCTTATCTAAGCCTTAAATTCCAGAACCAGAATTTTAATTTGGAATTAGCTTTGTAAACTAAACTAATTGTCATAAGTTTTTTTTCAGCCAATCACAGACCAGCAGTCCACATCATTGCATGGTCATCTTCTGAATTGACATGGTGTAGGATTTCTAAGATTTATATGGATTAATAAGTGCATAACTTCCCATTGACATCTTGTTTCATTTTACCCATAGTGCACTGCTGTTATTTCTATTCTTCCCTTTAGACATAAACATTTTACGTCAACATTTGGAACATTTTTAAATTTTATGAAATTGTCTGAAAAAGTAATGCCGTAAAATAAATAGAGTCCGATCACATGATCACAGGATTAAGGTGTCATTGGGTTTACCTTTCATCCTCATCGATGTGATGTCAGGAAGTGCATTAACAAAAAAAGTACTGCTAATCTTATTAACGAAGTCCCACCTGGACAAAAAACTGTAGTTACTGTGCTCAGCCTTTGGATGGCAGTCTAGTTTCCACATAAAGTAGGTATGTAATACATAAGATAAGAGGGGCACTATGTGACGAAACTTGTGATTGGTCAGGACAACAGAGACAACTGTTTTACTGTGCAGTATGACTACTTTCCTGTGCAGTATACATTCACGCTGCAACACTATCAGATCTGTGAATAATAAGGAAGTTAAGAACTGCAGTAAACAGCAGACGCTGATGTTCTGTTCTACACAAGACCGCTGTTATCTGCTCAGTCTGGTTATTTGATCAGATGTTGGTGCAGCCTTCAATCAAACTGTCGCTTAATAAAAGATAAAAACAGTAGAACAATCGCCAAGTAAAAATAATTCAACAGCTTAAAACCAAATAACTAATTCACACGAGAGCAGAGGGTAGCGTCGTCAGCACTGTGTTTACATCTGAATACAAACCGTAAAGTTGAATGGACATGTTTTAGGGGTGTGGCCTAACAGCCTAAAGAATGCACAGGCTCAGGGAGCGTGGTTACATAATGACCATTAAATGTCTGAGCTTTGTATTTTTATACACACCCTGCAACAGTGTGTGTGTGTTTCCTGAGTGTTTATTTCTGTTCCCTAATCATTGGGTTCGTTCCTATGGCAATGTAAGGAGCTTGGTATTCTCTTCAGAATGCTGAGTTACCATGGAAACAGGTTAGTCCTTCATCTCTGACTATGGTGATCCTTCATCTTGTCGCTGATTGGACGATTCCAGGTCTGCTCCCACCTTATCTGCGGACATGCCATTTCTGTTCAACTGGTCGATGGAAAAAAGAGGAGTTGTCTGCAGGTGGTCCTTCTTAGGGTGCGTGCTGATTGGTGTATCTGGTGCAGGCAGGACTCCGTCGGCGACAGCCAGCTGCTGGTTATGGGATTTTTAGTCAAACTCATGATTGTTTACAGAGTGAAGAGGAAGTTTGAATTAAAACTACACATCCAAGAATGCAACTCACTCGCTGAAGTTGAGACATGGTCTTCTCCTCCTCTGACTGTCTCACAGATAGAGAGAGCAGAGTGTCCAGAGTGGACTGACGAGGGTGTAAACCTTTATCATGCTGATTATACATACCACACCAAAACCTATAGACAGAGAGAGAGATAGTGTGTACCAACCATTGCATGTGTCTATAGAAATGCTCTCTATATATGTGTGCGTATACTTGAAGTGCAGGGGCAGGGTGTTGGGCCTCAGGATGATGTTGTGGGCGGAGCGTTTGTACAAAGGGTTCATGAACTCCTCCTGATGCTGCAGAAGATACGGCCACACAGAAAATGTTCTCTCTCTTAATCTGCACACACACAGAAATGTATTACCATTTTAAAGTTTTCTGATTATGTATGTATGTTCAGGTTTATTTAAGTCTCTTAGCTCTGTGTGTGTGTTTACCTGAGGTCACGGCGCTCTCTCTGGTTGTTGCATATGAAGTTGCCATACTGACAGGAGTAAACGTGGTTATGGATGTTAAGCAGGAACCGCTCGTTGAACTGAAAGGCGCACGGGAACTGTTCCATTAGCTGCCACACACACTCCACAAACTGAGTGAAGACCGGGGAAACCTCCTTGGGGTCACCCTCAATGTGTCCACACCTCTGATTGAACTTGTGTCCGAATGCGATCCACTCTTTGTCGATTAGCACCTTGAACAGACGAGGTGAAGAAACCACGACCGACTTTAAACTGATCACAAACACTACACAGGTGTTTATAAACCAGTCAACATAAGATGAGATAATCGCAAATAACTGTAATGTTAAATGTGTGTGAGTGTGTGTGCACGCACCATGAGACCTTTGATGGTTCTATAATACGAGTCAAGCAGGATACAAGCGAGAGAACAGACCTGAGCGGTTCGATCCCATCCATCAGAACAGTGCACCAACACACTGGCTCCCTCATCACCTACTGCCTACACACACATACACACACAAAGAGAGATATACACACACATAAAGATAGATAGATATATTATATATATATATATATATATATATATATATATATATATATATATATATAAAATGGACGGAGTTGAGGGGCATGATTTTTATTAACCTTCGAGAGAAAAACGCCAGCGTCCATCACGGCTTTGATGTGCCTCAGCCAGCCAGAGTTCTCCAGCCCTGTTAGGTAGTCGCTCATGGACAGAGCCTTCTGAGAACATACTAATCACATGGAAATACAAAACATATACTACTCACACAAACGTTGGTGACCCTACCCATCTCTTATATTATAAACAATATTTTATAACATTTGGTAATTTAGCAGACAGGTGGATGCAGGCGTGGTAGTGCTCTCTACACCAACATGGTCTGTATGTGAGCGTGGAAGTGTGTGTGTGTGTTTACAGTCAAGCAGTTTCTGAAGACTGCTCCTCATGACGTGAATGTTCTCGATCCCCTGGAAATGAAATCTGATGTTGGGGTAATTATCCTCGTTCTCATATCCCTTACCCGCTGCCCTGTTAGCCATAGCATTCAGCTGTGTACACACACACACACACACACACACAGAGACAGAAAGTTAACCGATGATTAAACCCAGAGGAGTCCGATCTGAGCAGGTAACAAGCGATACCTTGGGCCGAGTGTCCACCACATAGATAAAGGGGCAGTTGGGATTGGCATCGCTGATGGCACGCAGCATTTGTTCGTCCTCAATACAGCGTGAATTTAAACCTGACAGCGGCTGGCTACATCGGCAAATTGCTGCCTAGCAACACAACAAGCAGCACAGGTCTGGATTAGTTAAAATCAAAATAAGAGCATAAATTAAAGGTAATTTTATTGGTGATTAATTGGTATTTACTTTATTGATCATTTAGTTAAGGATCATAATGAACAAAAAGAAATATGGATCTGATAGAGACGTTGAGACAGGTGTGTGTATGTGTGTATATACATACACACACACACCTTAGTATCCTTGTGGTAGTAGGACAGTGCAGGAAGTCGTCCCCGGCTCCTAAACTTGGCACTTCCCATTACCGTGATGTCGTTGGCACACGTGGGGATGCCCAGCAGCGGTGGGTACGTTGTACAGATCTGAGGGACAATGACAACATTTATGTTAAAAGAGGAAACAGAGGAAATAACTCAAACTGGAAGTGCATCCACCTCATAGTTGTTGTTGAGTTCACAGATTTGCCAGAATTCATTGGGCAGACCCATCCTGCTGAAGTCAGCAGCCATGTCAATCAGCTCCCAGCCCCGGCTCCGCTCATCCTCACCTTGTTGAGGATTATATATGAATGCATACAAGTCCTCCTCCTTAACTGTGACATCACAAATAAGAGGTCAGATATTTACCCTAATGTGAATTGTGCTTACATGTGTCTTTAGTTGAATGTATGTGTTAATACCTGGCTGGGACAGTTGTAATATGGACTGATGGACCTCCTGAGCCTCCCTCTCTCTGGGTAGTAGCAGATGGAGGCGCTGGAAGGTCTTACAGAGGATAAGAAGTGGAGCTCCTGATGCTGTAAAAGGAAGCTTTTCTACAGATAAGATGTGATGATGAAGAACCTGGTGAAGCAGAACAATGACTTTGAGCCAGACATCTCCCACCGACACTCTCTGAGCAGAGAGAACTACATTACCCATGTTTCCTTCCGCATGCTTGTGCTTGTACTTGTGTTCTGCTCCACGTAGATCAGGTGGGTCGGGGTCAGGTACAGCGTCCCGATGGCTGGCTGTTTCACCTCATATCTGTCCAACAGCTTCACAAATTCCACCTGGAAGCAAACCAAAATAATTCACACTAAAAAAAAAAAAACAACCACAGAACTTCACACAATCCAAACAGGAAAACTCTAAGTATCTAATCTAAGTATTTAATGTGATGCACTAATGATATGCATCATTATAAAATCTGTAGGCTGAATCCACAGTAATGGCTGTATTTAAGACTTCACTGATGTGCAGAGAGGCGTGTTGTATATTTGTGTCAGCGTTGGTGTAAAAGGAGGAGAGGGGTGTGGTAGTTCAGTGATTAGGGCATTGGGCTTGGGGGTTCAAATCCCAGGTGCACTGAAGTTGCCGGTGTGGGTGCTTGAGCAAGGCCCCTAACCCTCATTGCTCCAGGGATGTTGTGACAAACCCTGTGCTCACCTTGTAAGTCGCTTTGGATAAAAGCGTCCAATAAATGACCAAATGTATTGAAATGAAAATGTAATGAGAGGATTTAGTGAACAGTGGGAGGAACTGTAGAGCTGGAAGAGGAAACATGTATATTTTTATCTCGGTGTGTGCTGCAGGGTTGCCCTCGCTTTTCACTTCACACATTTTCAGTTCTACTTTTAAAAAACCGACTCAGAACGAATGAGTTCCTACACGATCATAATATTAAGATTTCTAAACAGTTCAGGAACTCAATACCAGCTCCTTAGGATGGCTCGTACATTGATAATCATGGTTCTTGCAAATGGTTCTTTTTTTGTTGTTTGTTTTAAAGTTTGAGGTCCAAATAACGAATCAAGGTTCGGTTTAAACACGAAGTGTACTTCAGAGCATTCTCACTCATGAGGGCACAGAGTTTAAAGAGCTGCTCACTGAAACACACACACACACATTATATATATATATATATATATATATATATATATATATATATATAATGTATCCTGCAGCATTTAAGTACAAACAGGTATTTACAAAATACAACAGTAAAGAGAAAAGCATGTTAAACGTAGTGCACTGTGTATAAGTGCCCTTAAAAAGAGAGCTTCATTTGGAACACAGCCCGAAAATCTGAACTTCAACAACGAGACTCTAAAACTTTCAATTAAACTACTGAAAGCTCACCTTCGGCGTTTTAATGAACTCCATACTCCGAGTCGCTCGCACACCACGTTTAGAGAGTTAAATCGTGGGGTTGTTGTTGTTTTTTGATGTTGTGATGTTTAATGCATCTTTATCTGCAGGAAACCCAACGACTGCGTCGGACACGAACCATTCATCAGCTGACCTGCAGGAAATATCGCGAGAACTGCCCACTCATGGCGAGATTTTGAGTCGTGATTAAAGCAAAGTCTAAATGTAAGCAGTTTTTGCCTTATATTTTTATTAAACACAATGGTTTCGTGTGTGCGACTTTATTCGGCTGCAAAATATAAGCTTTATTCTGCTATTACGTATAAAACGAAGTAAGCTTTCACCTCCGACATACGCTAACGCTAGCTGGGCGGGAACGCTGAGGCTCATGGGAATTGATGTTTTTAAATATATTTTTTGAGCTCTTTAAACGTTACAACGTTTTAAACTTCATAAACATCTAGAGTACTATGAGCTCTCATTATGTGCAACTATTTGAGTTTGATATCTATATTCCATAATGTATTTATTTATTTTTAAATATTTTATCTTGTTTGGTCCCCGTTTTAATGTTATTAGTAGAATTAACCTTGTATTGAGGTACAACTTGAGAAAAAAAAAAAAAAAAAAAAACAGTATAGTTTTTGAGACCTCTGCTTTAATGAAGTCAGGACTGTTATATCCTCTGAGGTGTATTTCAGCACAGAGCATGAGGTTTAATTATACTGTGTTTTGGTCTTTACTAACTCACACACACACACACACTCTAGGGGTTGTTGTTCCTGCTGGGTGGCCACATCAGATTTGCCTAATTGCTTGGGAGGACCCCTGCAACTCTGCCCATTGTGATGATAACGACCCCCTGACCTTAAGATGGCTATCTTATAATAGAGCAGGTTAGCAACAGACAAACACACACAAAAACACAATTTCTTAATGGCATACATCGTGAAAAGGGATATGATCTTTGTTATTCACCGTTCATAACCACTATTTATAACATACCACAAACTTTCTAAATAAGAGCTTCTCGGTTTCCTCTCCTGCAGCCGTACGCACATGCACTTTAACTCATAACTCTGTAGTGTGATACAGTGATACAGCTGAACATGAGTATTTCATTTTTGTCTCCATCTTCCATTTAATCCTTCAACTCCACAGTGTAACGTTTGTCTTTGGTATGAAATACATGTGTATATATTACAGGTAAAAACTGGAGGTATAAATAACCTCAGGTTGATCAAGATACACAGATTAAAACATGAATGAATGATGCTGAATATTACAGTTCTGATTCAGATGGAGCTCCAAGTACAGAATCCTTGACATTAAAAAAAAAGTCATAAAAAAATTCACACACACATACACACTAAATCTCAGCAGAAATTTCACCAAATGGTGGATTCAGAAGGTAAATAGCTTTAGTGTCCCAAAATCCCAAACACACACACGCATTGTATTGTTTTGCCGATTTCTCTAATCCCTCACAGGCCGGTTAAAGGTAATTATTTGAGTGTGTTGTTGAATTAGCATGCTAATCTGAGCGGCAGCTCTTTATTTACCTGATGCTAATGAGCTCGCACCCTGACAATAGCAGTTTAGAATCTATTGTCTCAAAACTAATCTGTGTTAATAAGGTGCTGATGTGATTGCAGTTGAGCCTCCAGCTTTACAGGATTATTCTCCACCCACTAGTCTGGTTTGAGACGAACTGGTTTTCCAGTCTAAACGCAGTGAGAGATTACCTTCATACATATTATAAATCAATGTAATGGCGATGGATGGTGCGATGAGCAGATTGATTGAAAAATAAATAGATCAGTCCTTAATTGCATTACAGTACACAACTTCAATTATTTCATAGAGTACAAAAGATTAGTTAAAATTCTTCTAATTGATTGGAAACCGGTAGCAGACCATCTGCCATAACATTAAACACAATTTTAACACGAGGTGAACATACAAAACCTTTGTATTATGTTCTAATACCATTGCTGTATTCATCATTTTGTGTTGTTTTCTCAGCACAAAGGAATGTGTAAATGATTGCACAGGGTGAGCGCTCAGATACTGTGTGTGTGTGTGTGTGTGTGTGTCAGCTGACTTCTGACTTTCTTAACAGATAAAATAAACAGACAGGTGGGAAATGTCGTTTCTACTGTAACCTTCGACACCCCCCCCCCCACACACACACATTACTCTTGGCTCCAGACATTGGGGCTCCAGTGATTGCTGTAACAAGTTAAAAATCCTTATACATTTTGCAATTTCCCCCTGAAATCAATAAAGTATTCTGATTCTGATTTTGACATTTACTCCACACTGTTGAAGCACAAATCATTATTAATGATCTAATTACTTTTTATCTGTACATTCTTTATAACTCATTCATTCATTCATTATCTTCCGCTTATCCTCTATTAGGGTCGCGGTGGGGTTCCCCATGCCCATCCAGGGGAGAACGTCTCGGGCGCTGGGCAGATAGACCCAGGACAGGGCGCCAATCCATCGCTGGGCACACACTCACTCACACATACACAATTTTTTTGAGAATTCAATTAACTTGATCCATGTTTTTGGACTGTGGGAAGAAACCGGAGAACCCGGAGGAAACCCACGCAGACACGGGGAGAACATGGAAACTCCACCCAGATGGGGATTCGAACCGGGAATCCCTAGCGCTGAGAGGCGAATGTGCTAACCACTAAGCCACCATGCCGCCTCTTTATAACTCAATTCATTAATTAGGAACCATAAGCACAGCGGTTTCAAATGCAGACTGGTTCAGTAAAGAAACAATGTGCAGTGCAGTGGGGGTAATTGTGGGGTAACAGGTATTTTTAAGGGCAAATACCTGAATGTGATTTATTAAGTGTTTAATTGTTTATCAGCTGTATTTTTATTTTAACTTTGTGTAAACTGGTGTCACCGGAGGAAATAATGGCGTTTTCAGACTTTAGATTACAGATAAGCTGGCGACGTAGAGGTGGAGGTGGTGGATGGCAGGGGGTGTTAATGAGGAGTGATGTGCTGCACGAGGAGGGGCAGATGTGCTGGGTGGGAATGAGGGCGGGGGTATAAATTGCAGGTTCCTTGGTTCCCCCTGAACTCTTGCTCCTCGCCCGCCTCGCCACACTCGGACTTTTGCCCCAGACACGCGCGCCATGCCCCTGTCCCGCGGTCACGTGCTGTTCCCGCTCGCGGCGCTCGCGCTTGCCCTGGCGGCGGCGCCGATGCGCGTGCTCGGTGCCGAGTACTGCCACGGGTGGCGCGAGCCCGGGGCGGACGGCGGCACGTGGGCGCGTCACCGCGGGTTCCGCTGCCCCGAGCGTTGGGACGGCGAGAGCGCGCGCTACTGCTGCGGCGCGTGCACGCTGCGCTACTGCTGCGCGTCCGCGTCCGCGCGCCTGGACCAGAGCGCGTGCGCCGCGGACACGGACTACCCCGGCGGGAGCGCGCAGGAGATTCCACCAAACCGTGAGTGCCTTTAGATGTTTTTAATAACGAAACCGAACCGATTTGGATCTGTACCTTTTATTACTGCAAATTAAACAAGACTAAACTTTAAACAAGTTTCATTTCTAAAAACGTTGATTACATAACTACCTCTTGTTTAAGAGTAAATGATTTAACAACATTTTTAAAAACAGAGTAATGATTTTTTTCTATGCCTCAGTATGAAATTCATAAAGTTTTACGTGAAACACAGGATCAAACGTATCGGGTCATTTATGCAGAGGGGCGTTTGGTCAGACACTCATGTTGGGTAGATGACCTGTTCGGAACTGTTAAATAACTAAAGTTTTTGACAATAATTTAATGTTTAAGTCATACAACATATACTTTTATTTATGTAGTATTTCAATTTTAGTTATATCTGTATTTTTTTTATTTTATGAAGTGTTATTTGCTTTTTCTTTAATGAGACTTTGCTAAACTTAGTTTAAAGTGATGAGATTTAAACTTTGACTTTTAGGGCTGATTTTAAAGCTGATTTGCTCTTATCTTCTTCAGTTCCATCATATCTTCCCTTCGTGATCGTTGTGGGGGCCTTCCTGTCCTTCGTTCTGTTCGGAGCGCTGATCTCGGTCTGCTGCTGTCAGTGTGTGAAACCCAAACCCAACCCTGAGCGTCCCAGTCCCACTCACAGCGGCCTGTTGCAGTCTGCAGGACCATCTCCCAAAAGCTCCAGCTCTGGGATTATTCCGCCTCGCTCTGTACCAGCAGACCTGAACATGTACAACGCCTTCACCCAGGCCTTTGTTCCTACCATCCATCATGGGGTGCCTCCTTTTTACCCCAACTACACCCTGCCACCTGAACACACCATGCTTATCGCCCCGGCGTTCCTGGACACGCACACACAGCCATTCCCTCAAGAGTCCGCCTACTCCACCGTCACCGTGTGACAGGACTACAACTTACAGTCTGCTGACTACAAACATGGAGGACCCGACCTTTCAATCTGTTTCTAGGAGATATTTTTTGAACATTACTTTTTGGATGAACACAATCAGGATTCTGTTTGGAGACAGAGTTTATTTAAAAGCGCATATCTACTGTTTTACGTCTCTGCTGCTTCTTGTAGAAGTGTTTGTTAAAATACATTTGTTATAGAATGTTCTATATGTATTTATTATTTAATCCAATAAAGTATATGCAACTGGTCTCTTAAGATGCTCTACTGTATTTACATTTAGAATAAAAACTCACCTGGTGTGAGGGGGTTTCTTGGGGGGGGGGGTCACAGCTGGAGTCTATAGATACGCATGAGAGCTCGTTAGGTTGCGGTAATGTAGCAGGCTGGTCTCAAGCCATCCTGTTGTGATGATAATTAAATAAAGGAGGCGGAGCTACAGCATGGGTGGAGTTTAAAGAAGCTCATCCACCTCCTGCCTTCAGGATTATCAATCAATTATTACCAACCGCATTTAAGGAGAAACTAATTATTACATTTTATTTCAAACTAATTTAACAACTTATTTAATTTTGTATCATTTAAAAAAATGAGGGAAAAAGTAGTTTTTTTAAAATATTAATTTATGGTTTTGTGATATTCTGATTTACTTTAACACTTCTATACTTCCTGAGTTCAGATTTAGATGTAGTATGCTGAATTATTTATTTGTAATTTTATTTTTATAAATTTAAATATGCGTTTGCCTAAAACTTAAGACATCATTCTCTAAAACTCAGACACGGAACGATCAGAACCCTGCACCAACATGAACATAGACCCACATCGCTGATGTTCTGAGGACAGACTCTTAACTTTCCCTCTGTTCTGTTTAAAACACTATATTTAGATAAAAACATGGACTTAGAGTTTTTGCTGCGCTGCAGAAATCACACGATGATGAACTGCTTTAGAGATAAACACCAGATGTTCTGAACGTTACAGACGGAACCTTTAATCAACACAAACATCTGCCCAGGAATAATCTTACATGTTCAATGAACATGAACTCAGATTGGACTTTTTAAATATTTTCAGATCAGCTGAAATAAAGAGCTCAAATTAAATCAGGAAATTATAACGAACCTTCACAGCAAAGAACAAGAGCACTTTTACAAAACATCCATTAAACGGACCTACTCACATTCTACTCATCAAGATTATAATTAATGCAATATTTTAATAGATTTAAGTATAACATGTCAAAAACTATGATTGAGAGGTGTGTCCCCAAACTTCATATAGTGTTCATGAATCCTGCAATCTCGTTATATCTGACCTCAGAGCAGTTTCTATAATTCTACACAAACATGAAAAAGGAAGTCATTCTTATCTGGAGTAATTAACTCTCAGAGTGCTTCATGTTTCAGCTTCGAGCCTCTGAAGGGGCTTTAGTTTATTGTATTAAAGATATTCGATGAATAAATGGATTAATGAACAGTGTAGGTTCTACATACAGAACATTACAATTATTTAAATGTTACAAACTGCTTTTCAATTTCAAATATTAAAAAATGTTTAATTACAGAACAGATTTGTAAGTCAGAGATTTGTGTGTGTGTGTGTGTGTTACTCGTCGGGTTTCCTCTTTGGTTTTTTAGGATTGCGTGATCGACTCTTTGCTTTACACAGTGGACAGATGGGGGCGTTTCGGTGAATCTGCTGGTGGCAGGACAGACACGCCTGCAGAGAGACAGCCAATCACAACAGATGATCAGATTAATGTAGAAATATGATGCGACAGGACCCAATCATCCAAAAACATGATCTTTATTATATACATTATATTCCTGCAATGATTTACACTGTTAAGCACAAATAGTTTGAGTCATGGTGTGTGTGTGTACCTTCATTGGGGGGGGTTGTTGTCTGAAAGCAGAAGTTTGTCGAGAATCTTGTTTTCTTCCTGCTTGAAATTGCTGAGCCGCAGCTGCTGCCACTGCTAAGGATTCTGGGATTGGAGGTTCCAGTGGTTCTGTCTGCCATTCAGTTTTTTGCTTCTCAAAGTAACTGTACACACACACACACAGAGCAGAGTGTAGGTCATGTAAAGTGCTCTTTGTTGCAGGTAAAATGTTGTGTGTATCATATAAAATCACACACCGCATTCCCTAGGGCACTGAATCATGTAAAGGTTACAGAATAGTGTTTATTAAACTAAAGTCCTCATCAGTACAGGTTTGTTAAAAGTGTGTGTGCGCGTCACTCACTCCAGAGAGAGACGCTTTTCCTCCTGGCTGAGTTCCGGAAGCTTCTGTAGCCCCAGTACCCCCCTCAGAGCATCAACGTGATCTTTCAGCGGCTTGTACTCCTCGTGTAGTCGACGCGTGGACTCCAGCAGCTTGTTGAGATCACACTCCGACTGCTTTATCATGTTCTCCATCTGAAGCATGCAGCATCATCTCATCAGCACTGTACTCACATCACCAGCATCATTTATTCATATTCTCTGACAATAAAACTCTGCTCTCATTCTGCTGGATGTCAGTGGCATCACGGACGCTGGCTGCTGCCATTCATCATCTGACTAAATCACCATTAACCTGTTTGTATTAAATGGTTCTAACAGCACAAGAAACAATTTTAAATGTTTTTTATTCTTATGTGAATATTAGTATTATTATTATAATATTAGTCGTATTCTTCCACCCATGTCATATGATCAAGATACATATTGCACTTTATTTTTTATGATCTAGATGATTTATTTATATATATATATATATATATATATATATATATATATATATATATATATATATATATATATATATATATATTTATAATTAGGAGCATATGATGACTTTAAGCATATGATGACTTTAAACCTCTGCATCACAACGTAAACACAGCTGATTGGGTACCACGTTAATGTCAGCGTGGATGAGCCGGAGCTCCTCCACGTGAGCCATCTTCTCCTGCAGCAACAGCTCCATCTCTTGTTTATAATCTCTCAGCTGTTTTTCCTCACACTCCAAGGACTGGAACTCGCAACGTAACCTCAGCTTCAGCTTCTCCATCTGCACTGTCTTATTCCTGAACACACGCACAGAACAACAAGGATGAGGATTTCACATCATGTTGAATACAGCTCATTGTATTCAACCTGCACAACCCTCATATGACAGCAAGGCTAAGGATCAGGTGCAGGGTTGGTGTCGCACGAAACACTGTGCAGCAACAACATAGAAACCCAGAGTCATTAAGATAATAATAAACCACAACTGAGTCTCTTTCACAGCTGGTAAATATTCAGTTGAACAAAATTTATTTAGATTTACATACATTTTTATTTTATATCTGACTATCGTGATCGGTATGGGCACTCTGTGGGATAAACTAATTCTTATTAAATGCTCTAAACTGCAAATGCATTTAAATATATATAGTACATAACGCATTAAACGCATACCCTAGTTTTGCATCCTGGATAGGGCCCCTATGAAGGGACAATCGAGCTGGATACCGAATGGACAACATCTGTATGGTTTAATAATATAAAAAGTGTCTTTCAGTAAAACAGCTGGAGGTTTAAATCTCCACCGCAGCTGCAAACAATGGCTAAAGCTAAAGCTACAGCCCTGCCGCCCGACGCACCCGCCTTCTCAGCGGCATTTACCGAATTTCTTTGATGTTCTCCAGTTTGCACATGATCTCCCTGCCGTCCGCCATCGCGGTCTGCAGTTCTGTAACTCACAAACGAGAAAGCGAGCAGAAATAACGAGCGGCCTCTCATCCGCAACCTCAGCACTCTCACACAGATGTGGTGTAGAGCGAGCAGAATGGAGAACTCCACTTCCCGTCGGCCCCCGCGGGACATTTAAAGAGACGCGCAACGCGTAACGTTTAAATAACATCTACTGTATAAAACCGAACGAGCCAAATTTACAATTTAAAGAAACGGGGATGTTGTGATGAACCCTGTGCTCACCTTGTAAGTCGCTTTGGATAAAAGCGTCCAATAAATGACCAAATGGAAATTAAATGGAAACGGATTTGAAAAGTGTTTTACTTTGGACAGATTAAATACGATGTCACATTTAGAAAGACATTAAGACATCGATGACTTTGCTTTTGGGGTATTTTTTTAACATTAAAATTATTTGCATTTGTAATATACGTGTTCTGAATATTCGGGCTTCCAACCCAACCATTATCTTCTGCCGCGGGGGGGGGGGGGGGTTCCCCATGCCCATCCAGGGGAGACCCAGGACAGGGGGGCAATCTATCACTGGACACACACTCACTTACACAGACACACTCTATATGGGGCAATTTGGAGAATTCACTTGACCTTGATCCATGTTTTTGGACCTTGGGAGGAAACCGGAGAACCCGGAGGAAACCCACGCGGATAAAGGGAGAACATGGAAACTCCACCCAGATTGAGATTCGAACCGGGAACCCCTAGCGCTGAGAGGAGAACATGCTAAACCACTAAGCTACCGTGCCGCCCGATATCCGGGCTTATTGTAAAAAATTTGTAAATAGTAAAAAACGTAAATTACATCTGTTCCGTTATGAAAGCGTTTAACAGATGTTGTGTTGATGTTGTGCTGATGTTGTGTTGATGTTGTGCTGATGTTGTGCTGATGTGCTGATGTTGTTCTAATGGGGGGGGGGGGGGGGGGGGGGGGGGGGGGGGGGGGGGGGGGGGGGGGGGGGGGGGGGGGGGGGGGGGGGGGGGGGGGGGGGGGGGGGGGGGGGGGGGGGGCTGATGTTGTGCTGATGTTGTGCAGATGTAGTTCTGATGTTGTGCTAATGATGTTCTGATGTTGTGCTGATGTGCTGATGTTGTTCTGATGTTGTGCAGATGTTGTGCAGATGTTGTTCTGATGTCGTGCTGATGTTGTGCTGATGATGTTCTGATGTTGTGCTGATGTTGTTCTGATGTCGTGCTGATGTTGTGCTGATGATGTTCTGATGTTGTGCTGATGTTGTGCTGAAGTTGTTCTGATGTTGTGCTGATGTTGTGCAGATGTTGTTCAGCGAGCTTAAAAGTGGAGGGATGCTGTTCCACCAATTGGACGCGCCGCTTGTTTACCGAGACCGAAAGAGGGCGCAAAACCATGTGCACGCGTACACACACACACACACACACACACACACACACACACACACACATCCGCGCGCGCGGACACACGCACCAACGTGCGCGCAGTGTGGGAGGCAGCGGCAGGCGGCTGCTGTTCAGCGGGGACAGGGCGGTTGTGGAGGCGCAGTGTCTGTGCGCGTTCTCGGGGTATTTTGCGGTGCATCGCGGGGTTTGGGGAGCAAATCTTCCCCCGCAGCGTCTCCGGATGAAACGGGCCCGCAGACAGAGGAGCGGCTGCGCGTCAGGCGCGTCGTGACCGTTTAGAATTATCCTCTTCCTCCTCCCACAAATAAATGGTCTTGGAGCTGGCAGCGCCCGTAAGTGCAGGCCCGCTGCTGCAGCGCTTCATCCCGCACATCGAGCGTGTTTTTCAGGTTCGGGTGAGCTGCAACGCCGCTGACACCCACGCCCACACCGGCTCCGAGCACCGGCCCCGCACCGACACCGACAGCGACAGCGACCCCGGCAGGAGCCGACGCGGAGTGGTCGTGATCATCCAGGATGGCACGGAGGAAGACTGCAGCAGGGCGAAAGTAAGTGCGACGACCTGCAGCCGACACGCAGTTCCAAAAATGCATCCATCCGTCTCCATCCGCGTCGTGATAGTTCTCCATCAGTCAAAGTTACAGCGTGCAAACGTTTTCGCGCCGCCACCTGGACTGATGCACAGTGGGCTCGCCTTCATATCACACGCTCTGCGTGGACCAACGCTCACATAATCCACGCTCATCAACTCCCACGACGCACAGAGTGGATCTTCAGTGCAGAATAGTTTGAGCTGCAGTATTTCAGGCGCCGCGTGGTGTGAACGCTGTCAGGTTTACAAGCTGAACACGAATGTGTTTTCTTTAGATGTGATTTAGATTCTGATATTGATGACGCAAAAGAGTTTCTGCAACTGGCCTTTCGGAATTTGGCAAGATATTAAGGTATCCTAATCCATGCTTGATCACGTGTTTCATAATAACAATAATAATAATAATTGTAAGGGCATTCAAATGAATGGTTATAAGTATAATTGTTACTATACTCTTATTGTGTATTTATTTGGCTAATAATAATTATATATTCATATTATTGTTTAAAAATATTATTTAAAAGAATTAATACCACATCATTAATATTTAAGGTTGCATGTTCTCCCTGAGTCAGCATGGGTTTTGTCTTGAAACACAGGCGATAAAGAAATTTGTAAAAATGTGTAAATAGTAAATGCTTACCCTTGAGTTACCAAAATGCTTACCAAAATGAGGTGGTAATGTGTTTACAGACCAAAAGAAATAATGACTGAGGTTTTTAATGACAGATATTGCTCACTGATATGAATATGGAGTCCAAGCAGCTAACCTGATTATGCATAATATTTCACAACAGCAGAGCTTCACGTGTGACATAGCAGTCATATCAGTTAATTCATGTCCTGCGCCGGTCAAAAATAAAAAAAACAAGTATCTGGATCATCAGAATAATCAACACACAGATGACATTATTACTGTGACACAACAGTTTAAAGAAGTGATGTCACAAAGCAGATATCCTGAACAGAAATCTGATTCCTTAAAGACCAGATACTTTTCAAACTCAAGCAAAGTTTGGAAATCTTAATGAAATGTTTAATTAGAAACAATATTACACTTTCACACATATTTACATGATAACACATATTTTTATAAGTTATTTAAATGATATGAACATAGTCCACAGATAATAACATAAAAATAAAGAGGTTTAGTTTCTTTTAACTTGTTTAGTAATTGTGCTACTATCGTAATAAAATACCTGGTCCCTTTAGGTTTTATTGTCTTGGGAGTGTAATCATTTTATGAATCTTTTAAAGTAGAATGATTTTATGACATCTAGTTGTCATGATGCAGGTTTATCAATTCCCCTGACTAATATGGTGGCCTGTTTCAAAGTGCAACACCGCCGCCTGCTGGACATCACACACTCACATAAATATAAATAACTTATAAATACATTAACAAAATTATAATACTTTCTTAAATACTTCATAAACCTTTAAATGAACACATGATATTAATCGTGTTTGTGATATTTGTACAGATTTCTTGTTAATGGTTAAATAGTAATCTAAAACTAAAAGTGTCTTCACTGAGAGAAACAGACATTCTGATCCGGCTGTTTTATTCTTAAAGCAGAACAGCAGCATTATTGTCAATAAGTTGTGATTTAAAAGCAGCTAATGCTACGTAGCATTTCGTAATGAATCACGTAAAGTCAGTTCAGGAATTAGTAAATGTTACTGCTCAGTATCACAAAACTCAAACCTTCAGCTGCTGTTTCTGTTTATATCGATTTAAAGCGACAGTTTTATGATCTTTATCTGAGATATTTTGTATTTAGCTAACAGCTTTAGCATGACAACTAGCAGAAACCAAAACAAACAGCTTTGCTGTGGTGGGTTAACTGAAAACTCCTAACACAGGAACCTGTGAGAGTAATAATTAGTTGGATTGTTACAGCAAACACTTCTAGAAATGAGATAGCGAGCAGTTTGGGCGTGATGGTTCTTTAGGGGCTGCTAATGCTGTGTGCTTTAACTGTGTGTGTGTGTGTGTACAATCACGGCTAGTGCAGCATGCGTGCGTGGAGTATGTGCAGAGCCTCATCGAAGGCCTTAAACAGAACTGACGCTGCTTCACGGTAGAACACACTCCACTTGTTGCTATGAGACGGGTTGGTGTGTGTGTGTGTGTGTGTGTGTGTTGCTTGAGTGAACGGTGGCCTTGCTGTTTTCCAGCCTGTGTATGGAGGAGGTGAGGATAGGGAGCTGGAGAACGAGCGAGAGAGAGAGAGATAGAGAGAGAGAGAGAGAGGGAGGCTTTCGGTCATATCCATCCCTCATTCCGATCATTCTTTAGAATCTTTCTTTAGAACCCGTGCCATGTAGAACTCTCTCACCAACACAGACGCGACCCGTCCTCCGGCCACATGGTGGAACTTCACATTGTGATGTCGTGTGAGATGTGTGTGTGGAACAACCTGCCTGTTTAAAGTACTTCACCACCCGAACCTGCTTCCTATCCTGGTTTTGAAGTTCTAGTAACTGATTTTGTTTTGAGGTGGTGAACATGCTTTGGCATTCTGACTCAGAGGTCTGATGACAAATCAGATGAACCTGCTGAACTCAGGTGGGTCGAAGGCCGTCAGTGTTGAATGTAGGTCTGATCTCATTCTGATGCTGAATCAGGTGATAAACTTATTTCTAATCCTGATTTTAACGTCAGTAACATTTAATAAAACTCATTACTAATATTAAATCTGAGAGCTGTTTGCATTGTGTAGTTTGATTTCACTTCATTTTACAACAAAACAGAAGACAAAGCTTTTTTATGAATATACAGATCAGGTTCAAACCGGGGTGGCATGGTGGCTTAGTGTTCTCCTCTCAGCGCTAGGGATTCCCGGTTCGAATCCCCATCCGGTTGGAGTTTCCATGTTCTCCCCGTGTCCACGTGGGTTTCCTCCGGGTTCTCCGTTTTTCTCCCACAGTCCAAAAACATGGATCAAGTCGATTTAGTTCTCCAAATTGCCCCATATAGAGTGTGTCTGTCTGTGTGAGTGAGTGTGTGCCCAGCGATGGATTGGCACCCTGTCCTGGGTGTATCTGCCCAGCGCCCAAGATTTTCTCCCCTGGATGGACATGGGGAACCCTCCCGCGACCCTAATAGAGGATAAAGCGGAAGATAATAAGTGGATGAAAGGTTCAAACCGGGACTGAAGTGTTTTATTGGAACCCCAGCATTGGTGGCGCTGTGGATCACTGTCACACAGCTCGCTGACCGCAGCATCGCTGTACTGGAGATAAATCAGCCAAAGCATCTGTCTTGTGACAGATCTGGGATCAGTTGTTATATAGGAGTAGATCCTGCAGCTGATCATTAGATAGAAGCTAATTATGGACTGATATCAGACCTGCTTTGAGAAACACAGCACTTCATCCTCATCAGTCTGTAAGTAGGAGAAGCTTCATCCTGACCCAGCTCTTAGAATCGGGTGTCATGTCCAGCAGTGGATGCTGCAAGTTCGGACAGTTTCGGCTGATCTAAAATCAGCTGTCTCTACAAACTCTCTGAAGCACTCTGTTCTGAAATCTGCTCACTGTCCGATCTTGGCTGACCCGAGATCAGCAAGCTGGACCACACAACCTTTTTGTCCGCATGCAGAATTCACAAGTGGCGAGACGCATTGGGCTGCCTCGAGATCAGCCAATACACGTAGGAGGGACGGATTCACAGCAGGCCACAATGCGGAGGGCATCACAGACTGCAGACTGAACCGGGATCAGTGATTGTGCGGCTAGGGAACCTGGGGGACGCGGCGTCACGACTCACGGAGACGACCGTGTCACAGCTGCAGAGAGAGAGAGAGAGTGAGAGAGAGAGAGAGAGAGAGGATGAGCGGAGGAAGTGAAATAAGCTGAGGACGAGAGACCTATAGACATAATGAGAAAAATTCAGAGAGAGAGAGAGAGAGAGAGAGAGAGGAAGAAAACTCTCCATGTTGTAAGATCATACATTCCAGTAATGTATTTTGATTCTGTACAGGTTGTGTAAGCATTCTAACACTAACACAAACACACACACACACATACACACACACGGCAACATGCTGCTCTTCTGACATGCCTGTGTTTACGTGTGCTGCATCTCCATATGACGTTTGTGTGTGGGAGTGTGTGTGTGTGTGTGTGTTCATGCTTGCCCAGAGAACATTGTGCAGTGTTTTGTGTTAGTCGTGACTGCTAAAAAGCAGTTAGCTGATGACAGGACTGCGTTGCTAGGCAACCGGTGTCATGAGCACAGAGAAGCCTCTCATAGCTGGATGGTTATATCGGCTTACACACACACACACACATACACACCTGTAAATTCTTACAGCTCTTAAAGGAAACTTCCTAAAGTGTGGTCCTGTACTTCCTCCTGCTCTCTAAGATCAGACATCATGAAGCCAAAAGTATGTGGACATCATGCTTGTTGTCATGGAGACAGGCTCACCCCCAATGTTTTAAAACAGTTTAAGTCTTGTGTCTTTGAAGCATTATTTTTGAGAAACTTGAGCCCTGTCGGGATGAAGTGATACTCGAACTTTAGATTCAGAGAACCAGCGGACGTTCCGTTCGGTCTGTGGGTTCATTTATGTTTCATTGCTCTGTTTATTTCTCTTTCTTCTTTTTTATTGTCTTTTATTCTGATATGTGTTGGTTTCGTTCACTTGTTTTACATCCGGATAAAAGTATTCAGACAAATTCATGTTACATCTTCAGGAACTTGAATGACATCCTGAATTTCCTCTGGAACAATAACACTTCCCATTCTCTTATTAAGGTTTTCTACGATCAGACTGAATGAAACACCTGCATTCAGTGATTCTAATGTGTGTCTTAATACTATTGTCTATTGTATCTGACATCTTCTCTTGTGTTGGTAATCTTTGATCTGCTGCAGGACTACATCGTGTCTCTGATCGGTCCAGTTCAGAGACATCATGAGCGTTTGACCGTGTGGCTCCAGCGGCAGCATCTTCACGAGCTCCAAAGCGCAGAGGCCCCGGAGCATGCGCCTGAGCTGATGGAGGACAACGACGGAGAGGAAGAAGGGAGTAGCTCGGAGAGTGAAGGAGAGAGACAGAGCACAAGACGAAGAAGAGGAGAAGGAGGAGGAAGAAAACTGGAACTGATGATGGCAACCAAGCCTCACCGCCAGCTCTGCCGCTCTCCTTGTTTGGACCGCCCCAGTTTCAGCCAGAGCAGCACGTTGCAGGAACTACGTGCTGATGACCTTTTGGCCCAATCCACATCAACAACTTTGGCTCCACCCACATTGTCATTGAGTCACACCCCATCTGATAGGGATTACCAGAGTAAAATGGAATTTGCTTTGAAGCTGGGGTACTCAGGTGAGCAAGTGGAAGTGGTGTTGAGCAAACTGGGGCCATGTGCACTTACCAATGATGTACTGGCTGAACTAGTGCGTCTAGGTAATAAAGGAGAACTCGAACCCCAAACACAGGCACAAACTTCCAGTGGATCAGCAGCTGCGGGGTTAACACTGGCGCCCCGAGGCTCTGGAACCAAAGAGGCTGTGAGTCCTGAAGCGTCACTCGAGGATGACTCAAGTGAGGCAAACGATAACCTGCGACCCATCGTCATCGATGGATCCAACGTGGCCATGAGGTACAAAACACTTAAAACAATTGTTTGTTTGTTAAAGTCACATCACTAATCTGGAAATTATACCAGAAATAAAAAGTAATGTGCACTATTGTTCAGTCTGATGGAATGGAGACCAACTCATAGTAAATGACACGTCACACAATTTTGAGTTCCATTCATCACTTTTAGTTTTTTTTTCGGTATTAATTCAAGACGTCCACGTGGTGACACACGAGGCGAGTCCTCTCACATGTGAAAGTAACATGTTATTCATGATATTTTGTAGCCATGGAAACAAAGAGGTTTTTTCCTGTCTGGGCATCCAGCTGGCAGTTGATTGGTTCTTGGAACGAGGACACAAAGACATCACTGTGTTTGTACCTGCATGGAGGAAAGAGCAGTCCAGACCAGATGCTCCCATAACAGGTGTGGTGTGAGAACATACCAAATCTAATATTAAATGCACACGGTGATAAGTACGTGTCACTTTAGTTAAATATAAATTCCTATTACAGGAAACATTGCTCTACATGTCGTCTTGTGTGATATCTCCCTCTGCATTTAGACCAAGAAATTTTGAGGAAGCTGGAGAAAGAGAAGATCCTCGTCTTCACTCCATCTCGCCGAGTCCAGGGCCGCCGAGTTGTTTGTTACGACGACCGCTTTATAGTCAAGTTGGCTTGTGACTCAGATGGTATTATTGTGTCCAACGACAACTACAGAGACTTACAGAATGAAAAGCCAGAGTGGAAAAAGTTCATAGAGGAGCGGCTGTTGATGTACAGCTTCGTCAATGACAAGTTTGTTAATACCCTGCACCTGATTTCACTGATCTGAGATTGGAACCTTTAGCGTGTTCATGATGTTTTATTACTCTTAGGTTTATGCCCCCTGATGACCCACTTGGCAGACATGGACCAAGTCTGGAGAACTTTCTACGCAAACGACCCGTGGTTCCAGAACATAAAAAGCAGCCATGCCCTTATGGTATGTTCTAAATGCCTTCGCCAAATGGTTTCAAACATTCATTATTATTATAGAATATCTTTGAACGGGGTGGGACAATCTACCAGAGGATGTCTTGACTCTTGGAGACACTTGCCAAATATTTTCCATATTTAAAGACCAAAGAAATCACAAATCAAATGATGATGATGATGATGATGATACCACCATTGATCATAATCGTTGGTTACATGCAGTCCTCATATGATTGTTTTTTTATCATTGTCAGGTAAGAAGTGCACATATGGCCACAAGTGTAAGTACTACCACCCCGAAAGGGCGGCACAGCCAGTACGATCCGTCGCTGACGAACTCCGAGCTTTTGCCAAGTTGTCTGCCGTCAAGACCATGAGTGAAGGTGCACTTGCCAAATGTGGCACTTCTGGAGCTTCATCGAAAGGCGACGAGATAAAACGAGTGGCACCGAAGCGCCAGTCAGACCCGAGCATCCGATCAGTCGGCTGTGAGCAAGAGGAACGACTCTGTCCAGCTCGGAAAGCAGAAGCCAATTCTGTCCCATCGTTGGTCACCGCTCTTAGTGTCCCCACAATGCCGCCAACAAAAAGTCATGCAGCCAGTGCCCTAAACACTCGCTCAGCCAGCAGTCCGGTTCCTGGTTCACTACATTTCACACACAGCTCTTTGGAACATGCTGGAAGCATTCAGTACCCTCCAATCCTGGTCACGAACAGCCAGGGGGCATCTGTGGCATACAGTGAACCTTTTCCCAAATATGACTCGGTGATTAGCGACCATGGCTACTACTCGATGCTAAGTGATTTCTCCACCATAAGCTTGGGAAGCATGCAGGACAGCTTCTGCAGCCTAGAACAACCTGATCCAGTGAGTGTTGGAGGTGGGTACTCTGCCAGAGTTTCAAGCATCTGTCCAGATTCTGGACGCAGCCATTCTTCGGATTCCTTCTCCTCCTACGGTGGTGAGATGTACTCTATGGAAGGCAGCTTGGATGACGGCATAAAGGTCTCTTCATCCGCACAATCTCAGTCCCAAGCTCAGGCTCACTTGCAGGCATTCGCCCACGGGTTCCACCACGAGACTTTGACCCGAGTCCAAAGTTATGGCACTGACGAACCCAAACCTGGACCACGCAAGCAGTCCTCTGCCCATCTTGTGCCTCACCTGCAGCATCCGGTTGTGGGAGCTCGATCAAGTTGTCCGGGGGACTACCCCCCACTTTCCCAAAACATCTTGCCTTCAACTGGCCCAACTCAGCAAAGTAGATCATTGGGAATGACACGGATGGACAGCATTTCAGATTCCCGTCTTTACGAAAGCAACCCTCTCCGGCAGCGTCGGCCCCCGCTGTGCCGAGAGCAGCATGCCAGCTGGGATCCCTTACCTTGTGGGAACGAGCCATATGGATACTCTGGTTATGGGCTAACAGGAGGACTCATGCCATGCTGTGAACGAGTCATGGTTAGGAGTATGCCAGAAAAGATGGAGCAGATTTGGCGATCACCATGGGATATGCTACCGGGACCTCACGGTCCGTTGGAACCACAGGAACGACATTTGATCCCCGAGCATCAGTACCAGACATACCGAAACCTCTGCAATATATTCCCAGCATACGTAGTTCACTCCGTCATGGAGAAGAACCCTCACATGACAGATCCTCAACAACTGGCGGCGGTCATAGTCACAAGACTACGGTCGTGTCACTAAGCAGAAACTTTACATATTAAAACATCCAGATGTGGTTAACGTTACAGGTTACTGGGGTTTATAATGAATTTTGATTAGCAGGCTCCAGGTTGAGCCATCTTAGGTAAAGCACCAAAAAGTTGATGGTCAGATACCTTAAAATTCTCAGCCTTCAAGCTTAGTTATCATTAAGAAGTATACACTCTTGAAGTAGGCTTGCTGGTCTCAGAACAGTTTGTTTATCCAGTTAATAGCATCATATATTCTGGGCTAGAAGTTTGCTTTGCAATATCAGACTTAAATTCTGTGTATGCAACTTTGTGTTGTTGTGAAGTCGTTCTTTAGGACCTCGTTCTCGTGCGGTTAGATGGAATTCTGGTGTAAAACCCTGACCTTTTTGAGCCGGTGTGCATCGCCTCAGTTCTGGAGGCTTGCAGTCCAGCATGCTTGTTAATTGCCTACTTGGCCTTTCAGAACTGAGGTGCAGTTATTTCACCCAAAAAAAAAAAATTTACGCAAATTAAAATGTCTCATTTTAATTGGTTTTAGCTGTGACTGTAATCGCTGGATCAGTTTGTTCTGCTGAAACACCGGCTCTGTGTAAGATACAAACACGAGCCATCATCTGAGCTTCTTAGAGTCCGGAAAAAACTATTAGGTTGATACAAAAAAGGAATTGTAATCAGCATTCCGATTCCACATTGTTTGGTCGTAGGATCAAGTGTGGAATTCTTTACATTTTGATGAACTTCTGGAAAAGAATTTATAAACATGGCTCAGAACGGATGCTGCAGATTTGTGGTGTGTCGTTTAATCCTCGTCTGTTGTGTACAGGCGGATTTTTGGAAGGTTGTCCGAACTCTCGAGTACCTCAAAGCATGAACATTTAATGGCCTTATACTGGAGTGACCTCATGACAGGCGTTCAAAAGAATTTTCTATTTTTATTTTCAGGGCTTCTCACTGAGGTCACGGCGTGTGATTGGTGTTTATCGATGAGCACTGGCAGTATTCAGAGCAATGACGTTTTATCAATGCCACTTTTCTGAGGTTGGCTTAGCGTTTTTGGACAGAGTTGTCATCGACCGGTGGATACAGCACTTGGTTATCCCCAGTTTTTCTCTCGCGCAGACATGTAGCGAGACACTAAGCCATTTTAAAAGATTCATGTTTGCTGCTTAGCCAAGCCAAAAAAAATGTTACACAAAGTCTGCTCCATATGGAAAATAGAGTTGTTCTTGGTAGATAAGTGCTAGCTAAGAGCGAGCTATATAAAGCCGCGTTAGACGTATAAGTGTTTTCATGTTTTGCGAGACAATAATGATATTGTGCAGTGCATTAATTCTTAAATCTAACCTCGTTAGCGAGCTCAAAAACACTGTTTTGATAAACAATCTTATCAGTTCTTTGTTCTTTTAAATCAGATTAATCCATATTATATTCGCACAACATCTATGACGTGATGTTTCACTCTGCTGAGGTCAACGTGGCGGTTATATGACGTATAAAAAACGTTATACGAACCTTGTGAAGGACTGAAGAGCTTTACAGAGGCACATCTGATGGACCGTGTTGATCAGATGATTCCTGGTGGAGACAGAATGGTTCTCATTATTAAATGAATTATCACGATGCTTTAAAAGCTGTAAAAATATTACATACGGCTGCTTTAAACAAGATCATGTTGCTAAGAGTTAAGAATCACTATGATTCCTGTGCGGTCCAGACAGCTAGCAACTGTGCTCATGAAAATTACAGAAACGAGCAGATCGCCACGTTAACCTCATTGTTTTTGATATAAATAAGTCAAATCTGTCGGTTTTCATTGATGCAAAATTGATGCATGAGATGCTAAAAACGGAGAGCTACAGCTCCGCTAGTTAATCAAGATGTATAATCGTGAAATGTTAAGGCTGGAAGTTGTTTATTATCGATGCAGGACGTTGCGTCTCATCAGCAAAATGCTCCCCGCGATGCATCTATTTTCTGATTGGTGCTGGGAGACGCCGCTCGCCTGTGCCACTCTCTGTATGCTATCAGTCACGTTAGCGTCATCTGGGAGAACTCTAGAACGTTCCGGAGTTGCTGAGAGAGATGGATTTAGTCAACGCTTTGGGGTTTTTGTTTTCACGGGCGCAGGTTATCGCCCGTGGGAAGGTGCGACACACTGCCTACCCGTTTCCATCTGTGCGATATACACACAGGTGAAACACCAGGCTGGTCGTCGGGTTGTTTCTTACATCCATTGGCGGGTCGCTTGCTGCTGTAACCAACGCTGTGGATGCGTTTCGTTCTGTGGGTTTCCGAGGAAATAAAGTGAATGAACTGCAGCTGAGTTTCAGTGAAGGGGTGGGGCTAAATATAGAAACATCAATACTGTGAGAAAAGGCTAATAATAGGGCGCTGGGGATTTCCGGTTCGAATTCCAATCTGGGTGGAGTTTCCATGTTCTCCCCGTGTCCGCGTGGGTTTCCTCCCACAGTCCACAAACAAGGATCAAGGTCAATTGAATTTGCTAAATTGCTCCATATAGAGTGTGTCTATGTGAGTGAGTGTGTGCCCAGCGATAGATTGGCGTCCTGTCCTGGGTGTATCTGCCAGCGCCCGAAACGTTCTCCACTGGATGGGCATGGGGAACCCCCCGACCATAATAGAGGATAAAGCGGAAGATAATGGATGGATGGAAGGCTAATTATAATATTCTATGCTTTTGTCAGCTGTTATCCTCCACCACCGGTTAATACAGTTAAAGCCTCATTATTTTGTTATTCGTTAACGGCGTGCTGCAGCAAGCGATTGCGTCAGAGATGATGTGTAGAAACGACTTTTGCTTGTTGATACAAATTGTATCTATTTCTTGATTGTAAAAAAAAAAAAAAAAAAAAAAAGGTGTACAGAATCACATACATTATATATACAGACATGTAAGAGTTATATATATAAAAAGAAAATATACTAGTTTTATTTCAAAAGGATGAAAAGAAATTTATGTCATAATGTTGGTGACACTATGTGTCACTAGTGTAGCCCAAACAGAAGGCTTCTTTCCTGCCGGGCAAGACATCTCTAAACAGGGATCTCTTTCTCTGTCTCTCTCTCTCTCTCTTTAGCTTTCTGTGCCTTTCTTTCTGTCTGTTATATGTCCTTCTCTTCCTCTTGTCTCTCTCTCTCTCTCTCTTTCTGCACTATTGAAGTTAAAATGTTTCACAAATAAGAAACATTTTGAATCATGATCATAGAATATTAAAATACAGCACAAAAAAATAATTAAATAATGAATATAATGTAGTAAATTGCCCTTACAGGGTAGAAATGGGATAAAGACTTACATCTTTAAAAAAAAAAAAAAAAAAAAAAAAAAAACGACTCCTATGCAATGAGAAAAATTGTCACCAGCAGGGGGCAGAATTGCAGATCTCATTAACACTGCGGCCTGGCATAACCCAAAGTGATTGCAGCGTAGTTCGTTGAGCCGCAATCTGCTGACACAAAGATCTTCCATAAAGAACAGGGGGTCCTGAGAGGGAACGCTAATGTTAGCATGACCGCGTTTTCCACTTTGCACTGTATCGTACATGTTCAAATCATTTTGCCGCATTATGGCAATCAGCGTGCATCCTGATGACGCGTCACAACTCTGATGACTTTAAGAACGTTGTTTAGAATTAGGACAGCCACTAATTATCACTATGAGCTTCAACAAACTCGTCCTCTCTGCTACAGTTTGGCACCACCATCAACGCCATCATGATTAACACTGAAACTCTAAGCTTCACTGCAGTTAACTTGGCTACGTCATCTGCTGTGATTGGTCCCTCTGTAATCATCGTCACCTGCTGTTGTTAGCTTCATCATTAGATCTACCAACATTAGTGTCATCATTAACTTTGCCATGATCAACTAAGTCCTATTAAGTCCTCTTCTGATTAACTCTGCTACTGTTAGCTCTGCTGTGATTGGCTCGTTGACCTGATTAAGTCTTTTTTATTAACACTAACTCTCCAGCTCCATCACGGAGTTCCGTTTGGGATACACCCCCCTCTCTGTAATGTGGAAAACTAAAGTCTTTAGGGTTCGATGGTTCGAATGGTGTACCGTGGTGTCCATGCACCTGCAATTGTTCCTTTCAACCGCCAGAGGGCAACAGATTCACGTTTTACAGAAATATTATTGCGAGTGCTGCTGGGAAAATAGCAGTATTCTAATAATATTAGATAATATTAGGTTTACTAATATTTGTTCATTAAAAGTTAACAGTAAAGTGATTAAACCGATGTATAGCTACAAAGTTTTAATCTTAACATCTAAAAGTGAGACCACCATCTCAGAGTTTTATCTCCTAACGGTGTCGGGATATGAGATGAGAGTAGTTTGATAAGCGTTTAAAGACAATAATAATAATAATAACAACAATAATAATAATAATACTTTCATTAGAGTCAAATAATGTATTCATATTAAACAGATAAATTCCGAACAGCCAAAGATCTGTTAGTGCTGCTTCACCTGAAGAAAGCTTCTCTCTCTCTCTCTCTCTCTAAATCTCTCTCCTCTTACCCGTGCGGTGTCGTTTTATCTTTCGCTGAAATTCTCTCTCTGTCACTCATTTTCTTCGTATCTCTTTGATGTATTGATGGGGGTAACGAACACACACCTGCGCATGAACTGTGTGCTCCTGTCCATATATATATATATATATAT
>JAFMOD010000040.1:804668-827217 GCA_019802435.1 Corydoras maculifer
ACACGGGGAGAACATGGAAACTCCACCCAGATGGGGATTCGAACCGGGAATCCCTAGAGATGAGAGGCGAACGTGCTAACCACTAAGCCACCGTGCCGCCTATATTATATATAATAAACTAATATTTAAACAAAGCCCCTTCCCCAAATCCAGCTTTACTCACATTCTGAAGCTCTTTAATGTTAAAGTAAATGTGGGTTGAGTTTTGGATTGGAATGAGAATCAGTTCCTGTGATTGGATCACTCTTTCATTAATGAACATCTCAGCAATGAGCTCTATTACCCACGGAATTTAACTGAGTTAACTTTATTTATTAAAGGGCTCAAGTTGGCTTCAGTCAATTTAAACTCGACCCAGGGCTCAAAAAAACACCTAAAATACCTCCCACACGGAAACAGTGCCGTCATTAAGTTTACAACCTTTCTGTTAGAGTGAATGGTTAACCTCCTTAATAACAAAGATTATTCTGTACACCGAGTCTGATGACGAATTTACCTTTAATTAACATGTTTAAAACGACATCAGTTCCCTTAAACCCTCCCTCATAATGCAAATGAATCTATTCAAAATAAAAGTCCTACCCATTCCATTTTGGCTGTAGCATTTATCTATTTCATACATTATATAAAAAATATTATATAAATTTGGTCCTTGAACTTAACCTGATTGGTACCAGGGACATCATGTTAGGTTCATGGAACTTGTTGTATAGAGCGATTAGTTTTAATGAATCACGGAGCAGTGACATCATCAGCTTAGAAACTTCCACTTTTCACTATTTTCAGCGCAGTCGTTATCTTCACATTCACGTCATCATCTCAGGGTTTTACATCATTTACATCATATTTATCATTTATATTGATTTGCTTTCATTAGATTTTAAGTTACATTTCACAGTGAAGTTTGCGTAATGTTTGAAGCTTAAGTGGAATTATTTTAGGAATCTGATTTAAACAGCAGTATCCGGTTGTATTGTGTGTGTGTTTGTGTGTGTGTCTGTCTGTCTCTCTCACTGAGACACCAACCGCTACTTTAGTGACATGGGGTTGCCAGATTGGGTGTAACCCTCCACCCTGCTCTGCCAGATTAAGAGTTTCCCTGTTTATAAATGACTTCTGTGGAAAAAATGTGTTTCATGGCGGATGGAGAAAGTCGTTCACGTGTTCACTGCCAACTCACATTTATTTAAACAGTATGAAACTGCACTGTAACCAACTTTAACATTACATTTAATTATATTTACCTCTTTAATGCAAACCTTAAAAAAATATTATATCAGAAATCTAAACAAGTTCTCCACCTTCCCTCCATTGTTATATCTGTACCATGGCTCTAATTTATTCACAGAAATTAATATTTAATACTTTGTTGTGTGTTGGTGTGTAGCAGTGTGTCGGTGGTGTGTAGCAGTGTGGTGTTGATGTGTAGCTGTGTGTCGGTGGTGTGTAGCAGTGTGTCGGTGGTGTGTAGCAGTGTGTCGGTGGTGTGTAACTGTGTGTCAGTAGTGTGTAGCAGTGTGTTTGTGTGTAACAGTGTGATGGTGTGTAGCAGTGTGTCAGTGGTGTGTAGCAGTGTGATGGTGTGTAGCAATGTGATGGTGTGTAGCAGTGTGTCGGTGATGTGTAGCAGAGTGATGATGTGTAGCAGTGTGTGGGTGATGTGTAGCAGTGTATTGGTGGTGTGTAGTAGTGTGTAGCTGTGTGTTGGTAGTGTGTAGCAGTGTGTTGCTTGTTGACTTTGCTGCATACCTCTTGTAATTCTTTCTCAGTGAATCAAGCTTTGAGTACTGACATCACTTCCTTTTTACCATTTCCTGTTCTGCACTGTTGCTCATACCTTATTTGGAGTTTCAGAGAACACACACACACTGAATAGTGAATGAGGGCACTTCACCCTCACCAAGAGTACAGATTACTGCAAGAATCTCTCTCTGTCTCTCTCTCTCTGTCTCACAGCAGATTCAGTCATGATTATTACACTGAGATATATTTTTATTTGAATGATGGTTAACAGTTTCTCTGATTCTTTATTAATGCTCTAAGTAATAGAGACAGTCCTGAGACTGTCCTTAGGAGTTCCTGACACTGTCCTGAGACAATCCTAAGACAGGATCCTAATTACAGTCTGAAACCCAACCCTATCCTGAGTTGTATTCTTTAAGGATGAGCCGATTGGTCGTTGGTGTTTAATAAGGAGCCGATTGGTCGTTGGGTGTTTAATAAGGAGCCGATTGGTCGGTGGTGTTTAATAAGGAGCCGATTGGGCGGTGGTGTTTAATAAGGAGCCGATTGGGCGGTGGTGTTTAATAAGGAGCCGATTGGGCGGTGGTGTTTTATAAGGAGCTGATGTTTGATCGTGAGCTGGCGAGCGCTGCAGCAGTGTTTAATCGCTCTAACCTTCAGCTCCACATCTCTGTTGATGTGTTGAAGCTGAAGATCAGCCTCGGGCTCCGTGGCTTTTGTTTAATAACATAAGATTAGTGTGTGTATTAAGGTCTGTAACAAACACAAACTGCACGCCAAATGTTTACTGTGTGAGTGTGTGTTTGTATCTGAACCTAATATATTTGGTGTGTGTGTGTGTGTTTGGAGGTAATGACGTCTGTTTCTTTAGGTTATTGATGCTGGTTTCTGATTAAAGCTGCTTTTAAAATGTTTATAAACTTCTTTTCACCTGAACGTACAGTTACACACAGTCTGACTCATCTACAGATCTGTATTCACAGTTACAGTCTCTCGCTCTCTCTCACACACACACACACTAAGAGCACAGTAACCTTTTCAAGTCATTAAATCATAATGTTGAGCCACAGCTACAGTGAACACGACTTACAGATCCAATATTACAGCGTGTTACAGGGTACGAGGGGGGGGCGGTGAGATGTCCTTTAGGTTCATGAAAGTCAAAGGTTATCCTTATACATGTGAGCACATCATGAAAGAAGAATAGAAGTTAGAGAAAAGAAAGACAGGAAGAGGAAACACCAGCAGGCTGTGGGACCTAAGACCAAATATCAGTTTTGCCATTTTAAAACTGGAGTGTGTGCGTGTGTGTGTGTGTGGGGGGGGGGTAGAAGAGAGACTGAGTGAATGTACTAAAATAAGAAACAGAAACTGTTGGCTTTATAGTTCAGACTACACCCATGTGACATACACACACACACTGTTAGCTGTTTGGTGAAAGAATGAACTATTTTTACCAAAAATGGCACAGCCAAGAATACACTGCCCTGAGTGAGTGAGTGAGTGAGTGAGTGAGCGAGTGAGCGAATGAGTGATGTCATAAGTAAGATTATTCCAAACTGGATTCAAGACAAAAAAAAAAAGAAAAAGAAACACAACGCAGGGGATGTAGCCTGAAAGAGTCACAAGTGCATGGTTGAGCTGTGAGAAAGTTCTTTTCTCTTTTTAAGTTTGCTGATGTAAGCCTTTTGCAACACACACACTCACACGCATGCGCACACTAAAGGCCACTTCATTACACACTTGTGTGTGTGTTGTGGAATTCTGTAGATCATGGAAAATCCGAATTGCTTTTCATTCCTGATGGTGCAGATACATCATAAGACTGAGTACCATTACAGCAGCACAGAAACACTGCACACACACCCTGCGCACAGTAGGGTACGTGTGTGTGTGTGTGTGTGTGTGTGTGATTTGGGGGTGAGGAGTGTGTAATCAGCCCCACAGCGTGAAGATAAAGCAGGGCATTGTGGTCCGGCAGCATACGGGGGCGTGGGCCTCACAGCTCAGCTATTTATTACCCTTACCCTCACACACACACACACGGAAAGATGTGAACACACCTCACTTTAAGCAGGGTGTACAGTGATCACTCACAGAGAGAAAGTTTGTCTATAAAAATCCATTTACATATTAAATGATCTTCAAATAAACAGATGAATAAATAATTAGTTTCCTCACCATCACAATTCAACTGTGTGTTTCAGTATGAAGTGATTCATTTAAGCACTGCTGCTGAAGACAGATAACACACACACACACACACCAGGGTCATTTAAACAAAGAGTCAGCTCTGATAGTTCAGTGAGTCGTTTGATCAATCAGTGAATCAGTAAGTCGTTTGATCAATCAGTGAATCAGTAAGTCGTTTGATCAATCAGTAAATCAGTGAGTCGTTTGATAATGACGACATTATGATCCACTGTTAAGAAAAGAGTCTTATTTGTTCTCTCCATTCTTTTTTATTGCTTTTATCTTACCCAGAATTCCACACTGTGATCAATCATGTTAGCGTAACCCAACTCCCCAAAGAACGAAGTGTACCAGGCACACGCGCCAAGCGCACACACACACATAACTGAAATAGTTCAGATAAAGTTTGTCTCTCAGGTAAAGCTGACATGTTTTTGTGAATTCCGACACTATGCTTTCCTCATGTATTCGGAGGATTTCTCTTTGGACCTGATTAACAAATCTTTTATTTGATGTTGACCCTCAGCGATACCCCCCCCACACACACACAAGCAACAACTTTAAGATTGGCCGATGTTTTACCCTTAGATTATAAAAATCAGTTCTCTATGGGACGGGTGTGGGAGTTCCAATGCTGTTCGAAATGTAATTAAAGACGTTTCTGATTTGTTACAGATCAGTGTTCGTGTGACCACGATGGACGCAGAGCTGGAGTTCGCCATCTTACCAAACACCACCGGTAAACAGCTCTTTGATCAGGTATGTGTGTGTGTGTGTGTGTGTGTGTGTGTGTGAAATCACATCTGATTAGAGCAGGTTTGTGTGAATGAACCTAAACCGGTCCATAACTTGTGGTTATGGACCGGTGTGATTCTGATTTAATGATGTGTGAATGTAAACACTGCACCAGAATTAAATCCTGAACTCTGTCATAAGCTTTAGTTACATTTGGCTTTTTAATGAGATAAAAAAAAAAATCAGCAGGGTTTTGTAACAAGACACTGGAGAGACAATGAGATTCAGGAGAACACACTAAACTCCACACTAACGCTTTTCTTATGGATCGTCAATTTCAATTACATTTCAAAAAATGTAAATGTAATCGTCGATTTAAATGAAATGTATTTAAGTGATGTGTCTTAGAGACTTGAGTTATTTTTTGAGTCTGATGAGTGTTTGGGTTGTTTCTTTTCTGATGGTGACGGTGTTTGAATCTGGGTGTTTCACTGAGTGAGTGACTGATCCTGTGAGGCTGTAGTTGTATTTCGTGTGCAGTACTGATGTAGTTCAGCTTTAAACATTTGGATGTTATTCTGAGTGCTGATGGAGCTGATTCTAAAATGAACTCCGGTCGCGTCATTATGGAAACCCCCAGAATCAACCGCCACTTCCCGTTCACTCAACTGTCTCACTGTCTCTGTGACACGGGGTTCGGGCATCCTCAGGTTTATATTTTTGAAGACTGCAGAAGGTCATCATGGTGGATCTGCTCGCAGACACTCGTGCCGATTCGAACATCATCGTAACTCGGACGTTAGCTTCAGGTTTGTGCATTCGGATCCTGACTTGGACCAGCTGCCATCGCCACGCCGCGATCTGAGGGGGTTCAGATAAAGGCGTCTGTAGGACATGTAAATGAGGAACTAGCCGTGACCTTTAGTTCCTGAGGCCAGTCGAGGTGGAGCTGCAGTGTGAACACGGGGTGGGTTTGTGGAAAATCTTCAATTACAACACTGCATAAAAAACAAGAAGTGTGAAAAAGCATCAAGATTTTTAAAAAATGACAAACTTTGGTCCCCCTCTCTCTCTCTCTCTGTGCCTCTCTCTCCTCCTGAGTGAGCGAGCGAGGGAGGGTGTGAGGGGGAGAGCTGAAAGGTTGCACTGAACAAAGCGAGTCATTATCATGTGTAAGAGCGAGGCAGCGATTCAGTGAATCAGTGTGAGACCTCGTTCTCCAGACAGACGGAAGAAGCTCAGTGAGAAGGGTTTGAGACGGGAGAAGACGCAAAAAACCCTCCATCCACCAAGACAAAGGATGGGTGAAGAAAAGAAAACAGCCATTTAAACAGAAATATACAATTTGTTAAAAAAAAAACAAAAAAAAAAAAACACATGCACACCCCTGAGAGGGAGAGAGAGGAAGGTGGCTGAGCGTGTCGGAGACGTTCTCCAGGCGTTTCAGGGTTAAAGCTGTAACACTCGTTCAGATGCAGATAAGTCGTTAAATGGTGCGCTAGTGTTAATGACTCGTTAAGATGATTAGCCAATCAGGGTCTTATTTCTACCACTGAATATTCCTCAATATCTACCCCCATAACAACAGTGCAAACAACAGAGAGCCGACTGGAGCAGCTGCACATGATGACAGTGTTGAAGACTCGCCTTCTACAGACTGACGGAGTTCTGCAAAACTTCATTATATTAAATAATAAAAGAAATTTGCAGTTAAATAATTGTTTGCAAGCTTTATATCGAGACACACACACAATCTGCAGAGTGCAAAATTTAGTTCAGCACGGATACTGCATGCAGGCAACTGATACACTATCCTGCACTGATACCCTGCTCTTAACCACAAACACACACACACAGAGATACCCCTATTCCCCTCAACTGTGGCAGTCCTGTTCTGACTCACAGTTTCCTGTCTCGCGGTCGCAGCTCTGATGTCTGAACTGTACGGGCGTTGCTGTGGTGATGAAGTGAAGTGGGGTAGAGCACTTGGCCACGCCCTACGAAATAAGTAGAAAGGCACAGCAACTGCTCAGCATCACCCTCTCAACCACTTAAAATGACCCAACAACCACCAATCAACACCCTACTTTGATTGCCTTATCATTCACCTACATACACCCTAGCAACCACCTGGAACACATCTTCAATTACCTACCAAGATACCAGCAAACACCCTAAATGCCCCAGCAACCGCCTACCAGCACCCTAGTGACCACCTGGTATGCTTCAGCAACCGTACCCTGAAACCTTAGTAACCACCTGAAACCTAGGTGCCTAGTCATTCAGTGAAAATGGAACCAATTGCCTTCTCATCCCAGAAACCACCTGGAACATCTCCGTAGTCTCTCACAGTCACTCCAGCAACCACCTTCTATACTCTACCCTCTATATCTGTCATTTAAAAAAACTGAATAAAATAAAAAGCCGTGCAGAGGTTTCACTTCAGTCATTTAATCTGAGCTTTAACACCGCAGTCTGCAGGTTTTAATGTTCAAGTGAATTAAACGACAGATTCATAAATAAAACACAGCCACATGTTAAAATGATGTACTGTAATAATAATGTGTGTGTGTGTGTGCAGGTAGTGAAAACCATCGGGCTGAGAGAGGTCTGGTTCTTTGGCCTGCAGTACCACGACACCAAGGGCTTCCCAACCTGGCTTAAACTGAACAAGAAGGTTAGAGAACTTCAACACGAAACACTCAGACACACAGAGACAGAGAGAGAGAGAGAGAGAGAGAGAGAGTGAGTAAAGACAGCGGTCTGAAAGTGGTTTTCAGCAGTTTTGCAAACACACCCCCAATCACACTCACACAGGAAAGCCACATCTATGAGAAATGCATATAAACAGTAGCAGTGTGTAGGTTGGGCTCTGTGTGTTTTATATGTACGCTCTGTGTGTGTGTGTTGTGCTGTTACCAGTGGATCAGACACAGCAGTGCTGCTGGAGGTTCTCACCCCTTCAGTGTCTCTGTAGTGTGTGTGGTTGGTTGTGTGTGTATTCATAAATGTTATTTGTGTGTAGGTCACAGCGCAGGATGTGCGTAAGGAGAACACCTTGTTGTTTAAGTTCCGGGCGAAGTTCTACCCTGAGGATGTTTCTGAGGAACTGATACAGGAGGCCACACAGAGGCTCTTCTTCCTGCAGGTACAACGAGAACCATGGAACCGTCAAATCTGGAACCTTTCCCGCCTCCTCACTCAACTCTGGATCTCGGATGGTTCTTCTAGAACGATTCCTAACTCATCGTGTTTGTGTGTGTGTGTGTGTGTGTGTGAGTAGGTGAAGGAGGGAATACTAAATGATGATATTTACTGCCCCCCTGAGACGGCCGTACTTTTGGCCTCGTACGCCGTTCAGGCCAAATATGGGGATTACAACAAAGATGTTCATATGCCTGGATACCTGTCCGGTGACAAGCTCCTCCCCCAGAGGTGTGTGTGCATGCATGTGTGTACATGTGTGTGTGTGTGTGTTAAATAGTATGTTTTCTGTGCAGAGTTTTGGAGCAGCATAAATTGAATAAGGAGCAGTGGGAGGAGCGTATTCAGGTGTGGCATGAGGAGCATAAGAGCATGCTCAGGTACACACACATACACACACACACTTGTCAGTATATAAACAAACAAATAAATGAGGTATTGTGATGTGTAAATCAGGGAGGACTCTATGATGGAGTATCTAAAGATAGCTCAGGATCTGGAGATGTACGGCGTGAATTACTTCAGCATTAAGAATAAGAAGGGAACCGAGCTGTGGCTGGGCGTCGATGCCCTCGGCCTCAACATCTACGAACAGAACGACAAGTATGATGTCACACACTCACCCCCCCCCTCCCCATCTTCAAAAAGAAATGCAAACAGAACCAGAACTGTACAAACTTAATTCCACGATCCGATATGCTCGTCTGCTGCTGATCATTTTGTTTTGCGTGTCTTTTTTCAGGATGACTCCGAAGATCGGGTTTCCCTGGAGCGAAATCAGAAACATCTCATTCAATGACAAGAAGTTCGTCATTAAGCCCATCGATAAGAAAGCACCGGTGTGTGTCTGTCAGTGTGTCTGTATACAGGTTTTATTATATCCTCATAAGCTGAATGTGTGTGTGTGTGTGTTGTAGGACTTTGTGTTTTATGCTCCTCGACTGCGGATCAATAAGCGGATCCTGGCCCTGTGTATGGGGAACCATGAGCTGTACATGAGACGCAGAAAGCCGGACACCATCGAGGTGCAGCAGATGAAGGCTCAGGCCAAAGAGGAGAAGAACCACAAGAAGATGGAGAGGTGAACATCTCCGAAAACATCATTACCATTAAGGTTTCAAACATCACAGGAATCAGGGCAGCCGTGACAGTGTTTGGTAAACACACCCCTCACACACGTGTAAACATCAGCAGCGCGGTGTGTGCATCTCATTTATGCAGTGTATTAGCCCCGGGTGGTGTGTAACAGCTTGGTGGTGTTTGTTTTTATCTTCCATTGTTGTCCTGCTTCACCCTCCTACTGCAGGCATGGAGAATTTTCCATCACACACACTCACATATGTTCTCCATCTCCTCCTTTGTGAAGAGCCATGCTGGAGAATGAAAAGAAGAAGAGAGAGCAGGCCGAGAAGGAGAAAGAGAAGATTGAGAAGGAGAAGGAGGAGCTGATGGAGCGTCTGAGGCAGATCGAAGAGCAGACCAAGAAAGCACAGCAGGGTGGGTTCCACCGGTCCTGCACCCCTGTCTCGACGAAGGGCCTGCTCCACGGATCCTGTTCTAAAGTCTGTGTGTGTGTGTGTGTGTGTGTGTGTAGAACTGGAGGAACAGACCCGGAGAGCTATGGAACTGGAGCAGGAGAGAAAGAAAGCAAACGAAGAAGCAGAACGTCTGGAGAAAGAACGTCGGCTTGCCGAAGATGCAAAGCTCACACTGTTACAGCAGGCTGAGAACCAGATGAAGAACCAGGAGCACCTGGTATACACACACACACTAATGATAATAATAATCACAGAACATCACAGTGAGCTGAGCTGCAGCATGACATACGATACACTCTGTGTGTGTGTGTGTGTGTGTGTGTGTGTGTGTGAAGGCCACGGAGCTGGCAGAGCTCACCTCTAAGATTTCTCTCCTGGAGGATGCGAAGAAGAAGAAGGAGGAGGAAGCAGTTCTATGGCAACAGAAGGTGAGTGATGTGATGACGTGTATGGAGGGTGAATCCTTTAATAATTTACACCTGAAACAGTCTGATATTTTGTATTTTAAATTAATTTTGCAAACGTAAGACGAGAAGAGAGAGAGAGCGAGAGCTCGGTGCTGCTATTCCATGTCTTATTTGCTTCGTTTCAAAATAAATCTAATTATCTGAATTTAAATCATCAGTATTCTTCATTCATTCATCTTCAGACGAGCATCGTTCAGCAGCACTGATCAGTGTTCCAGGTCATCACGATCCACTTTTAAATAAAGGTTTGCTGGCGTTCTCAACCCTCTGATGGAACAACAGCGCACCCTGTGGATGTGGAGACACAATCTGTGGTCTATAAACATGAGGAGACGTTTATAAAGAACACTAAAGCGCTGGGATTATTCTGCTGGGTGTTTCCTGTCAGGCACCGAGGTTAGGGATTAGATGGCTCTGTGACTTTGTCCTTTCCGTCTCTGACGGCTCCGCCTCCTTTTGTACCGTTTCCGTTCGTTTCTTTAGCTTTTACGCCGGTTTTTGCTTTTTTTTTGGCCTTTGTTTTGGGAGGTCGTCCTCCCTCCCTCCCTCCACCGGGGACATCCTGCAGCAGTGTGGAGTCACCCCTGCCTACCGCTGCTGAGTAATACGGTTCTGTTTGAGGATGACTGGCCATGGCGTCTGTTTCCACACTGCAGGAACATCAAGACCAACGTTCTCCTCCAACCACACATGAAAACAGCACGGCACTGTGGAACACCACGCGACGAACGAACAAATCAATGAGCTGCAGGTTATTAAAGGACGTCTGCGTTGTGTGTGTTCTCCTCAGGCCATCGTGGTGCAGGAGGATCTGGAGAAGACAAAGGAGGAGCTGAAGAACACGGTGATGCAAGCTCACGTACAGGAGACGGTTCACGGGGAGAGCGATCACGATGAGAGCGACGAGAGCAACGCCGAGGCCAGCGCCGAGCTCACCAACGCCGCCGCGTACATGGACCGCAGCGAGGAGGAGCGCATGACCGAGGCCGAGAAGAACGAACGAGTGCAGAAACACTTGCAGGTGAGAGCAACACACACACACACACTGAACGTGCCATTACTGAGGGAAGAGGGAACCAAAATCAAGATTCTCAAACCCATGGTATTTGGTTCCACTATAACCCTCTGTCTTCCTCGCAGGCTCTGAGCTCGGAGCTCGCCAACGCTCGCGACGAGACCAAGAAGACGCAGAACGACATCATCCATGCCGAGAACGTGCGAGCTGGACGCGACAAGTACAAAACGCTGCGGCAGATCCGCTCTGGAAACACCAAACAGCGCATCGATGAGTTCGAGTGCATGTAAATGCTTGTTCGCTGCCGGTGGCCAGCAGGGGGAGCCACAGCCTGCCTCTTTTTACAAAATAAATTTACATTATCTACGATTCCACAGCTCAGTCGGCTCTGCAGCTGAAACACGTGATGCTGCAGCATGTTGGGAAAAGGGAGATCACTCTTTTGTACATTTTTAAAATATATATATTATATACACATATCATCTATTTTAAAACTGCACAAAAAAACAAAGGATTTTGAAAAGAGAAGCAATAATTTGTACCTTCATGTAGCAGACGTGACTTTAAACAGAACTAGATTTCAAAATGCATCAGTGTTAGAATCTCATCTTAATCTCGGCGTGTCGGCAGAAAGGCTCACGGTGTGAGGACCAGATTTGCTTTACATTGAATCAAGAAACGTTAGGGATGCTGCCCTGTGTGTTAGTTGCTTTCTTAGCTTTGTCGTAGGTTTAACCTTTCAAGATATTTATTCTTTTAAAGCAGCGCTTTTTAAAAACTTTGTCAGCGAGCTTCGTCTTTTATTGTTATGACGTCATAATCTGTACGACCCCCATTTAAAGGGAATCATAGTTTGCCAAATTCATTTTAAGCTGTTTGTGTGTGTGTGCGTGAGGGAGTGTGTGTGTGTGTAGTCTGCAACCCCGTGCCAGCCTGTGCAGGTCTGTGGCTCCCTGCGTCACTCATGCAATCGAGTTCTTCAGTTAAAACTTTTATACTGTATTTTTTCAGCCGTAGTTTTTATTTGTTGAAGTTTGAAGCTTCATGTTTATTCGTCGTGTGGCAGGTGAAATGGTTGCAGTATTATTTCAATTATTAGATGAATTTTAAGCGAGCGTTGTGATGCTGATGGATTTGCTCCTGATTGTAGATGAGGTGATGTTACAGCGAGTGTGTGATATTTATACACCTCACCATCCTCCCTGTGCATCCACTCAAATAATCAACACGGTTTGTAAAGAATAAACAAATTTAATCAGCCGTGTGTGTCAAGTGTTTTCTGTTCCACCAAATCAGAAATTCTGACATTTAGAAAAATTGGATAAACTCATTAGAATGTCACTTAAAAGTGTCAAACCTTAAATCAACACAAAATAATCTTAATAAGAAACAGCAGAACCTGAATGGGACAGAACTCAACTTCATAAAACATAAAACTTCACTGAGAAGGAACTTCGAATGTAATGGAAGCTGATCGTTAGAAAACACAGCAGAACATTCATCCATCCATTATCTTGCACTTTATCCTCTATTAGGGTCGCGGTGGGGTTCCCCATGCCTATCCAGGGGAGAACATTTCAGGCGCTGGGCAGATAGACCCAGGACAGGGTGCCAATCTATCGCTGGGCACACACAGACACACGCATACACACTCTTTATGAGGCAATTTGCAGAACTCAATTAACTTGATCCATGTTTTTGGACTGTGGGAGGAACCCGGAGGAAACCCACGCAGACATGGGGAGAACATGGAAACTCCACCCAGATGGGGATTCGAACCGGGAATCCTTAGTGCTGAGAGGCGAACGTGCTAACCACTAAGCCACCGTGCCGCCACTGCAGAAAATGTAGAACAAAATATCACAGACTTATATTTAACATTCTAGAGTTTGACTTACAGCTAGTTGTCAACATTCAGATCATAGAGAAATAAATATACAGTGGAACATTGCAGAAGTTTAATTACAACTAAACATCCAAGTATTTAAAACAATTAAAATAAAATGTAACTTATTAAACAAAGGACAGGTTTACTGAACCATCAGAACCTTAAAATAAACTAATTAAAATTTTAAAAACATGGGTTTTGAATAAAACCGACAGTATTTATAATGCAGTTGAGGTACTTAAAATTCACCACCAGAGGGCGACAGAAAATTGTCTAATAAAAATTCTAGCGCTGGATGATACAATAAATGAAAACTTATTGAAAAATAAAGATGAAATTCTATGTTTTGTTTAATTCCGTGTTTTGAAGCAGTGTGATGAACAAAGTCTATAGAGTGTAATGGATTTGTTTTGACAGATAATGATAGTATTAAAGCGGCTGCTTCTTAAGAAAATAAAACGATGCAATCTGAATAAGTAATAAAGAATTAAATCATTAAACGCTGTGCAAAGTTTAGTTCATTAAAAATAGTTTGTGATTTCCTCCTACATTTAACATAAAGCCCTTTAACAACGCCGGCTGACTGTTTGCAATGCATTCTGGGATATGCGAGGCAGCTGACTTGGTGATTAAACCACAGTGAGAATTACACAATCCGTAACTTTCAACACCTGTTAATTACTTAATTTATATATATAACAATTTATATAGAAATATTAAATTAAAGCGAAACCGCCAAATTAAAACCGAATTATCAACAAAGCATTCAAACCCAAAAACATTAAATCAATGTAAACAAATGTGAGCGCAAACGATGCCGTCTTCCTTCAAAAGATCAAATCAAATAAATACACGGTGCAGTTTCGTAGTCGAACAGCAGAGGGCGGCAGTGGATCATTTTAAAACTACAATGCGGCTCTGTCATGTACAGTAACCAACATCAGAACCTAGTTCCAACAGAAAATATAAGAACCCAACCAACAGTGTGCACTCTCATTCAGAACCAGAACACCATCATCCACCTTAAAATTCTAAAACAGCAACACCATCATCCACCTTAAAGTTCTAAAAACAGCAACACCATCTCCACCTTAAAGTTCTAAAAACAGCAACACCATCCACCTTAAAGTTCTAAAACAGCAACACCATCATCCACCTTAAAGTTCTAAAAACAGCAACACCATCATCCACCTTAAAGTTCTAAAAACAGCAACACCATCATCCACCAGTTCAGTTGCAGCCAGATGATGTTTAAGCGTCCACTTATTTTTGACTGTGTTCTGTTTCAGAACTTTTCATTTGTCTTCAAACTCTCTTCTCTTCTCCACTGTGTCCATGGACCCCTGATGGTCCTCTGTGTGGGCTGTTTACGATTGTGTGCGTGTGTGTGTGTTTTCATACACCAGTTTATTTTTCAGTTCTTTCTCCGATCGGATTTCAAACGCACCGACTGACCTCAAATAAAAATGCTAATGTGCGAGCATGCACGCAACGCTGACACACAACAAACAAACATTTCTGTGGCTTCATCCATTTTGTGTTTACAGGAACTGAAATGGACTCTGAGGTCCGCCGGCCTCCCGGGGCTGAGCGTGAACCCCGTTTCTGGAACCGTTATTGTAAGGACTTTTGTCTGAAGAGCAGTTTGGAAGCGAGACGTTATTAATGTGGGAACTGAGTCCTTTAGAGATTTATAAAGACAATTCAGCACCTCATGGTGAAAGAGCCCGGATTCATGACCCCGCCTTGAAAGTTCCTTTATTTACACAACAGAACTGCAGCACATGTTTCATACACAGGAACCAATCCATGAAAACAACTCGACCGTAGGAAGTGACTCCGCTCCTAACAACTCGGATATGAAAGGTTTTTTTTTGTGTAAGCTTCTATAATATTTATTTCTCTAAAATAACTATACTGTTTAATCAGTTCAGACTGTGAGAAGTGAGTCAAAATCAATACACGACCCTCTAATTGATTCTGATTCAATAAATGAGACCCATTTGCAAACAGCTTATCTGTCGGTATGATTATATTAAAAAACACATTCAGTTTTTAACAAAAAAAAAGATATCAGAAACAGAACTGTACACATACACACACACACACACACACACACACACACACACACACACAGAGCAATAATATTTTAATAGCTGGATCTTATTAACAGCAGCCAAAGAATCACACGGCTGTGACTCTGAGCTTATTATATTCTAATCATGACTGTGTGTGTGTGTGTTCATGTCTCTCTGATTACAGTCATTAGCACTTCCTCTTAAACCCACTGTTATTTCTGCTCATTTCACATGTTGACATTAGCAGCTACCATGCTGTGTGATTACGCTCTGATCAGATTTCAGATGCGATGCTATTTGAAAGGCACAAGCATGACGTGCGTGTGTGTGTGTGTGCATGCATGTAAGGGGAGGGGTAGTGACAAAATAATTTTCCTGCTTTTAAGTTCAATAAAGAGTTATAATACATCATCAAGAACAAAGACATGACAACGGATACTATTTCAAAACACACACACGTACAGGGGTCAGCATGTCCTGTGTGCATGAATGAATGATGATGATGTTCTGACCAAAGGAAGTCAAAAATCTAGGAAGCGTCATGAACAAGAGGAATTCTCATTGTGTGCATGACTGAGAAAGGTTAAGAAAGGAGTGTGTGTGTGTGTGTGTCCCTGTATAGTGGAATGTCCTTGAGATTATCTTTGGAATCAACACACACACGCTTGACCTTAAAGGACAGCAGTGTTTAGTTGACAGTAAAATCACAGAAACAATATTATCTCAAATTACCCGATTCAGAGTCATTTTGAGTACATGATTCATTCAATAACTCGAAATCAAAGCAGTTGTTGTTAGTTGGAAGGGAGTTGTGTAGTCTGGGTTTAAATTTAGAAAGTTTAAAAGTTTCTCAGTGTTTTTATTAAGCTGCTTATTTGAGGTTTGTATTGTAAGTGTAAAACCTGCTCTTCATGTTGCTCGTTTTCTTCGTTTCTTCGACTCTTGTGATCTTATAGTGTGTTGATTCTCGGTATCATCTTTAGCTTTAAGTTGTTTTTTTTGTTTTAATCCAAACGAACACGTTTATTGCCGGCACGCCACGCGTACTTTAAAAAAAACACCGAACTTTAACAGCATTATTGCTGATGTTCCTGCTTTTAAAGGAATCACGCTCATTAGGCAGATCAGGTGCATTAATTAACCATAATCAAAGTCCGTCATCGACGCACCCCCCCTTTAATGTTAAAAGCAGAATAACCTCCCCCTTGTTTAACTGCTGCCCCCTTCTGGAACCCGTCCCTTACTGCGTCACCTTATTGGTTCATTTATTTATTTACGTCTGTCCTATTTTCTATTTTCGGTATAATTCTCATCATTTTTTTATTTTCTCTGTTTTGGTGTTAGTTTCTGGTGTTAGTTAGTTAGTTTTTTTTTTTTTTCAGTGTTTGATCTCCATGTGAACTGTGCAGGTGACTGTGCTCTCAGTAACGCTCCCTCTGATTGGACAGCTGCTGTAAGCCTTTAGATGCTTATCTATTATTAAATCTGTTTTTAGTGCTTTATGTGTGTGTTGGGTGATGGGGGGGGGTGTCCTGTATGGCCGTCAGGGTGGCGTCAGTGAACACAGTCTGACCTGCTGAACTCAGACAGTATTTCAGATTAAACACACTGTGCGCTCACGGGCCGGATGATGGATGTGAAGGACAGAGGGGGATGAAAGAGAAATGAATAAATGAATGAATTTTAAAAGCAGACAGAACCAATGGACATGAATCATGAACACATACAGGACAAGAACAGAGCTTCACATAAAAAACATCATCTAACAGAGGAGGAGGAGGAGGAGAAGGAAGAGGAAGAGGAGGAAGAAATGTAAACTACAGCAGTTGTGTATGGACTGAATTTGGAACCAGAATACTAAAAACCTTTAAAGATATTAGTGAAGTGATAACTAGAACATTTAAATGAGTCTGTATGGGAACAGAGGGACTATGTGGAAGAATCATGTGATGACAGGCTAAGAACTCAGAAAGACTGAGAACTCAGAAACTCGAAAACTCAGGAACTGGAACTATAGATTGTGAAAATAGACAATTAAAAAAACAATCAACACAAATAAAAAAAATCAGAGTCAGAGAGTGAGAGAGGGGGAAATTAAGGGAATGAGAGAGGGGAATGTAGGAAAGATGTATTGGAATGACAAAGCGAACAATAACAGGACAGAGAAGGAAAAAAGGGAACGAGGAGGAGGATGAATAAGAGGAGGAAAAAAAGGGAGTGAGGAAATGCTGGAAGGTGAGTGATGTAGGAAAGTTTTAAGGGAATGAGGATATAAAGGCTGAAGGGATCAGAGCGAGGGAAAGTGAAGAAGGGAGGGATGGAGGGAGGAAGTGATTTAGGGAATGTGATGGTGAGACGGAGGTAAGAGGAGCAACACGGGTGCAGAGTTTAACTCCTGCTCTCATCACTATGGCAACAAGGCAGTTTATTAATGAACCCACCATTTAATCACATGCTTCTTTAATCACAGAGCTCAGTTCAGACTCAAACATCTGCTGAGTTCCTTTTCCTTATTTTATTTTTTAGGTTTTTTAAAGTTATTGTTTGAAAATCCAAAATTTATGAGCTTTTAAAAGTCTCAGTGTTGAAGTCTGATTAAATCTGATATTAATGTAATCAGAAGTTTATATTTCTGTCTCACTGCAGTTAATAAATCCGACCTGCAATCAGCTGATGCTAGTTTGCTTCTGAACCTGTTGAAAGTTTGTGGATTGTCATAATACAGAGCTGATAAATCACTGTGAGACGATATGAGCCAATAAAATGAGTTTTGCAGTTTGTACGAGCCGATAATTAAACTTTGAAATGGTAAGAGATGCCGAATTCTGTAAGTCTAATGAGACGTGTCATTGCGTAGTTTGTCCACCAGACGGCAGACTGATTCTACACCTTTACTCAGTTTGTCGTTTTGTTAAAACTTTATTCATTTTTATTGTAGTTTTGTTTGAAGACTTAATTAATAATCAACCAAATTTAAGTCAATTATGTCTTGGTATCTTGATGGGGAATCTTAATTAAATAAAAATGCTCTTTAGGTGATTCATTAACACCTGACAGGAGAATATGCAAAATTACACAGAAATTTACACAGATGACTAAAACAAAACTGTATACTTTTCTACCAGTGAAACAATCTTTGAGTATGTGTATGGTTTGTGTGTTTAGTGGGAATTAAGTTATATTTTTTCATTAGTATAATAAATTTGAGTTCAGAGACCATACACACACACACACACACACACACACACACACACACACACACACACACAGCAGCTGTCCCACTCCACATAGTGCAGAATATATACAGGATATGATAAAGAAAAACATCCTGCTCGAGACATTCAACTGTATACACATCTACTTCAGCAGCTGCCTCACTGTTTTACTGGCTGTGGAACTTTCAGTGTCATCAGTGGGACTTTTATTATGTAATAATGCAATAAGATGAATGAGCTGGCAGCTTGGTGTCTTTAGTTTTTGAAGGTGTGTGTGTCTGGAGGACTTTAGAGTGTGACGTGTTCAGAGAGATTTGGTTTATGATGTCATGTGTTTGCAGAGGTTTAATTATGATGTCATGATGTGAAGAAGTTAAGGTTTAAATGACAGTGTTGGATAATGAGATATTATATTTAATGACGCAGTGTTAATGTGTAATGATGGAGAGCCGAGCTCATAGAGTCTGACAGTGTGATTTAGGACACAGCCAGAAGGCAGTCAAAGAAAAACAGTCATATGTAGCAGCACCTGTCTCTGTAACGAAATGCAGAACGGCCAGACGCTCACCTGTCCTTGTACACTCCATTAAATCATACACACACACACACACACACACACACTAGCCTTGTCCTTCTGCTCAGATTTTTCCGGTTCTCTCTTTGTTTTTCTTTTTACTATATTAAGATTATTTTTTTTAGATAAATGATTGAGTACATCAGCTGATGACACACACTGTGTGTGTATGTGTGTGTGTATTGTACAATAAATCACTGCTCGTATGAAATCATTACTGTGAGCTGACCTTCATTCCTGTGATGATTTAAAGCCTCGAGTCTCGACTTAAAAAAGTTAAAGATTTTTATAGTTCTTGTCAACATGTATTCACTTTGAGGGTGTGATGTCATGTGATGTCATGTGATATAAAACATCTCATTCTCAAATGTCCCTTTGCAAACCTGAGAACTTCCACTTTTTATACTTTAATCTGTTTAATAGTGAGTGAATTAAAAAGGGAATTAAATAATCACACACTTTATCATTTATTGGAGTGTCTGCTTCACTGGAACTAAAATTTATATCTCTAACTTTTATTGTTAAAAAATTTTCAGAAACATCCTCAAACATGTTCAGAGTGAAGTCCAACACACCGTGTTTCACTGAATCAAATCTTGAAATTCAAAACTGCATGCAGTGTTTATTTAGCACTTAATCTTTAAAAGTTTATATTTAAAAGGTAATGCTTTAAAAATGATTAATAAAGGACCTGAAAGCACAGGATCTGCTTTTGTTTAACAATAATAACCCACTTGTCAATCAAAGCCCACTTCCTGCTGATGGTACTTCCTCTTCTACCTGCCTCCTACAGAGTGGGCAGAACTTTCACAGCATGTTCTCCACTCACATTCCTGCTTCTCTGTGTGTTCACTCACTTTAATTTTCATTCATTCACCTTCGATTGGTCATGGTTCTAGTCATGAGGGTTCATCACTGTGAAGGGGAACCAGCGTAGAACGGGCTCAGAACAGGTCCTGTCCCAATACTTTTGTTCGTATGGTGTATCTGAATGACTGGTTTCAGCAGCTACGACAGTAACATGCTTCTCACACACTGGTGCTTCAGTTTGAACCACCTGATGATGGCATAAATACAGCTTTGTAAGATTCTTAATTGTGATTGGTCCGTTGTTTTTCGTCATGATAGTTAGAGACAGAGCGATGAAGGACATGGACTATCAGAATGTCCATCCATCCATTATCTTCTGCTTTATCCTCTATTAGGGTCGCGGTGGGGTTCCCCATGCCCATCCAGAGGAGAACGTTTCGGGTGCTGGGCAGATACACCCAGGACAGGACGCCAATCTATCACTGGACACACACTCACACACACAGACACACTCTATATGGGGCAATTTGGAGAATTCAATTGACCTTGATCCATGTTTTTTGGACTGTGGGAGGAAACCGGAGAACCCGGAGGAAACCCACACGGACACAGGGTGAACATGGAAACTCCACCCAGATTGGGATTTGAACCGGGAATCCCCAGTGTTGAGAGGAGAACATGCTAAATCACTAAACCACCGTGCCGCCTAGCCATCAGAATGTTTTCTATGAATTCTTTAATCAGATCTTAAACATGTTCTCTAAAGTTTTACCAAATCCAGCTTTCCTTTGAGGAGTACATGAGATAAAGAAAAGTTTTAGGAAAGTTCAGGAAAATGTGTCTTTATAACTTGCTTGAGTAACTCACACACACACACACACACACACAGTGATGTAATATAAATTCACTTTATATAATTTATGTTGCTTTATAATCTCAGTAAATGACTTTAAATATGCTGTCAGGTAAAATACTGAGAGAGAAAATATTACTACACACACACACACACACACACATTTTTTATTACTTCGCAGAGACGACTTGGCCGACTCCAGCACATTCGTCTTCCTGCTCTTCCTCTGTCAGTGTGTTAGAGGAACAATGCTGATGTTCAGCTCTCGCTCTCTCTAACGTTCACTCCCCGGTTAAACGAAACTCCACCCCCCCCACACACACACATGTTGTCGGTATGGCTCCATACCAATGTGATCCACAGAGTTGGTTTGAATTTGGTAAATAAACTCTGATGTTTTGATGAGATACTCAGGTCCACTGTCATAAGACACCTGATGATGTCACAGGTTCACCATTTCTAATTACTAACACACTAATTAAACGTATAATAATTATACATTTCAATCACATTCTGTGAGTTTTTGGGGATGGTTGGTCGTTGTCTATCACGGTGCAGTTACAGTCCGTGTCTTTCATCAGTCTGGTTATTATGTTAATGAGTTTTGTCTCTAATGATCTAATCTTAATGAAGCAGCTTCAGGACATTGTTTGTGTTGTGGGGGGGGGGGGTAACCTAATGCTGTTCAATAGCTGTGAAAGAGGATTACAGTGAAAGCTCATCAGGGAGTGAAGTGTTACTGATACTTGGATTAACACACACACACACACACACACACACACACACTCACTCACTCATTCACACACACACACAACAATGTTGTTTCTTGTCTCCTGAAGTTGGAATGTATGTGTTAACTGTTTGGTCTAAAACAGGAGGAGTGGATCATGAGTAAGGCGATAGCTTCAGTTTATATGAGTGTGACACACACACACACACACACACACACACACACACACACACACACCAGTGATGAAAGCTTGGGTCAAAATTAAAACCTCTCTTTCGTTCTTTTTCTGTTTGAACTGAGTTCAGATTAAATTGGACTTCTCATTCTTAAAGTCAGTACGGTATTGTGGGATGACAAATAAAATACTTGAATACTTGAATCACATCACATCACATGTGCAGTTATATTTCAGTGATGGGAGGCAGCAGATACTGACCGTGTGGATCTGACTGATAAGCATTGCGTTGCGTCGTCACAGTACAGATGTTAACGAACATGTGTTTAAAATACGCCACGTTGACATGAACACTCATGTTCGAATCGCTGTTTCCAGACGTGCCAACAACTGTGACAGAGACAGATTTTAGAAAATGAAGAAATGTTGTTTGGCTTGTAATGATTGTTGTTCAGTGTGTTGCACACTGAACTGAAGCTCTGACCGATCGCTGAACTTTAGAGCTCTGACCTGAAGAACAACAGCTTCATCATCCTGAAGGTGACGACCCAGAACACGGGTCACAATCATTTATTACAGACGACCTTATCAACCAAATCCCATGATCCCTGTCCTTCTTCTCTCACCCGCTTTCTCACCAAATATAACATCAGGATATGTTACAGTGTTATATGCTTTAAAACATTACATAGAGATTATTATAACGTGTATATGACTGTACACATTATATTCACATGAACCTTAAAATACATGTTTATTACAGCCACCTGAATCACAAACACACACATAAAAAGACTTATTTGGTTAAGCAGCTCTGTGTGTGTGTGTGTGTGTGTGTGTGTGTGTGTGTGTGTGTGTGTGTGTGTGTGTGTGTGTGTGTGTGTGTGTGTGAATGAAGAACATGCAGACTCATTTCTCATCTCAGTGTCTAACATGCACAGCTGTCACTCATCTTGACAGGGGTGGGCCTCTACACCCACTTCTTTGATAGAGTTTGGGAGGGGGAGGGGCAAAAAGAAGGGGAACGTCCCATTTACATCTCTCTTACAACACACTTATCTAAACTTGTCTCCTTCTTTAAAGGACCATTTAGCTCGTTAACGTCTATAGAGTGCACTTACATTGTCAGTGACACTTATTCTCTCTTTCTCTTTGTCATACACACACACACACACACACACACACACTATATATATATATATATATATATATATATATATATATATATATATATATATATATATATATATAAATACTGCACAATAGAAATGCACTTATGGTAAATAAGAGCTAATTAACACTTTCTGTCTTACACACACACACACACGCAC
>JAFMOD010000040.1:831815-930302 GCA_019802435.1 Corydoras maculifer
GCTCAATGTCCCCCACCTCCCCCGGAATGAGGTTGAAGCTCTGACGGAGGTGAGAGTTGAACATCTGTCTGACGGGTTCTTCTGCCAGACGTTCCCAGCAAACCCTCACTATACGTTTAGGTCTGCCTGGTCTGACCGGCATCTTCCCCCGCCATCTGATCCAACTCACCACCAGGTGGTGATCAGTTGACAGCTCAGCTCCTCTCTTCACCCGAGTGTCTAAGACACATGGCCGCAAGTCCAATGACACAACTACAAAGTCGATCATTGAACTGCGGCCTTGGGCATCCTGGCGCCATGTGCACTTATGGACACCCTTGTGCTCGAACATGGTGTTCGTGATGGACAAACCGTGATTTGCACAGAAGTCCAACAACTGAACACCACTCGGGTTCAGATCAGAGGGGCCGTTCCTCCCAATCACATCTCTCCAGGTCTCACTGTCATTGCCCACGTGAGCATTGAAGTCCCCCAGTAAGACTACAGAGTCTCCAGAGGGAGCACTTTCTAGTACCCCCCCACAGACTCCAAGAAGGCTGGGTACTCTGAACTGCCATTCGGCGCATAAGCGCAGACAACAGTCAGTACCCGTTCCCCAACCCGAAGGCGTAGGGACGCTATCCTCTCGTCCACCGGAGAAAACCCCAAAATGCATGCTTCAAGCCGGGGGGCCACGAGAAAGCCCACACCTGCCCGACGCCTCTCACCATGGGCAACTCCAGAAAAGAACAGAGTCCAACCCATGTAGCTCCTTCGGGCTGGGCCCGGCCGGGCACCATGGGAAAGTGCCCGACCACCAGACGCTCGCTAACGAACCCCATCCCCGGGCCTGGCTCCAGGGTGGGGCCCCGATAACCCTAAATCGGGCAGGGTACACAAGTTCTTGTTATTTTTTTTCATAGGGGTTTTTTTCGGACCACTCTTTGTCTGGCCTGTCACCTAGGACCAATTTGCCTTGGGAGACCCTGCCAGGGGCTTTTTGCCCCAGACAACATAGCTCCTAGGATCATTCAGGCACGCAAACTCCTCCACCACGGTAAGGTGGTGATCCAATTTATGTAAAAAAAAAAAATCCAAAGCAGTGGATTTAATAAACGTTCTGTTTAAAAGTAAAACGTTCATTAAAGCTTCAGCTCTTTTTATTACCTGAGTTTTGTTTTATGCTTTTCTTGTGAATTTGGTACAGGCTTTTTAAAGTTTTTTTTTTCTTGGTGTGTAACTGCAGACTGACAGGAGGAATATTGATTAGTCATCACTTGTTGTATTGATTACTGATTGGTGGAAATTCCTATTGTCTTAAAAAGGTGGGACAGCATTATATATGCATTATTTAACAAGGACACCCCCCCACACACACAATCAATACCACCATATGGTGAACATAATGGAGTCTTAAGACTCCTTAACAAGCCATTATTCTTGTAGTGAATTACTTACAGGCAGCGTGACTGATGCTCGCTGCTCCAAAGCCTCTTTTATTCTCACAAGTGTTTCAAAGAGAGAGTCAGCGCTGAGTTCCAACTTCTAAAAGCTTTTGAAAGGTTGTAATATTAAAAACGTAGGGAGGTTTGATTATTTGTAAGACTGAAATAGACTGATATAGACTGGAACATTATGAAAAAAGTCTGCAGATTTAAAACTGATGAACATGAGCAGGTTCGTAAAACACCAGACGCTAAAAAAGAGAATACTTCAGTTTGGGATTATCAGGTTTATAAGAACATGTTTTACTGAAAGAGTTTAAAACCTGTGAGCTGAATCAGAACATCACACACACACCTGACACACACGTGCGTTTAAGGTCTCGGCACTGCCGCAGTGTTTCATGCCAACAGGTTTCATTAAGTTTTAAAATGTGATGATGGTTTATTATGACTGCAGGAGAACAAAACTAATGTCTCTACATGTTTCATAAAAAAGATCTTTTAAAATAGATGATACACACCCACCCACCCATACACACACACGTATGTATACAGGAGCACAATAAAAACATTACTATACACTTATACACAATAACCCATATAATGGAGTGTAAAAGTTATGAACACACACATATACACACATTAACACACACACTCACACACAAAGTGTGTAGAAACAAAAGCAGGAATGTGTGTATTCACATTCCACTGAACTTTGAGTGGAAATGAAGATCCGTCACAGTCGCCAAGACGATTTCATGGTAAGTTTGCCACTTTAAACACACACACACTCTCTGTCTCTCTCTCACACACAAACACACACATACATTTTACCATGAGAACCCAATATATCAGCCTTCCTTTTTACACATGCTCTCTGTGTGTGTGTGTTTGCGTGTGTGTTGTATGAGGGGGGGTTAAAATGGGTGGAGCCAAAAAAGATTGTTATGCGAGAAACCCCACTGATTCTAAAGGTTTAAAGGAGGAGCTCAGAAGGGGGCTGATGGAATATTCAGACACGAACACACACACACACACACACTTACTCACTATGTTAATTTGTACATAATCCTTTTTTTGTCTGTTTGTTCTTGAAGTTCTAAATGGATTGGTATGTTCTCCATGTAAAAATATTTTTACATGGACACTCATTTACAGTCTTTAGTTCTAGTTTAGTTCAAGTTGAATCTCAACATCTTAACCAAACTTACACAGTGAAATGAACTTCATGATTCAAGTGAAATAAGAGATGTTCATCTGTCCACATACTTTTGGCAGAAGCTTGAGCAGACGTGTGTACAAAACTTTAAGAACGCCTGGAAGTCGCTCAGTCTGAACAAACCTGAATCAATAAATTAAACGATTTCATCAGAATCGCTCTGATTTACACTAATGCAAAAGTAAACGCACACACACACACACACACAGTATCCATGCCTATGACATGAACTATCATTTATTTACATTCACATTTACATTTAGCAGATGCTTTTATCCAAAGTGACTTACAAATGAGAACATTACAAGTCAGAAGTTATGCAGAAAACCAACTACACTGTAAATTCATCAATTCTAATTGTTATTTGATGCTGCCCCCCCCCTTTTTTTTACAACAGGTATTTGTTAAAGAGATGCGTCTTCAGTAGTTTCTTAGTTTATTTCATAACTTTAACTTTAACGCGTGTCCTTAACTGGAAATGTGGGAGTTCCTTGTTGGGGTCCTGTTTATTTCCAGGAGCAGAAGACGCAGATAAGTTTAATTCATGTGGCCTGAAGACTAAATAAAAACAGGAACTGGATAAAATTTAAACAGGAAGCAGTCATAATGATAGAGCTCAATTCAGTCACCACCCAACTGCTTCCTGTACTGATCAGCGTAAACATTCAATCTTATACACACACATCAACTGTAAAAACAATGAAAGGAAACAGAGGTAAAAAGGTTAAAAGTAAGGATGATAACAAAACTTGAAGGATCACATGTACACTTCTAAACATCACGTGATCCTTAAACCTGACCTCACTCTCGAACATCTCACCTGAACATCTGATGGAAGTGCTGGACCTGATCCTCACATCAGACCGTCAGTCCTGACTCTCATACCTGAACATCACATCTGTTTCTCACAAATCCAAAAGTAAATAAACCAGAACAGTTACAGGATTTATATTTTGAGCTTCAGTTTAAAATCCATCAACCAATAAAACAGGAGGAAATGAACAGGGTTTAAAATAAAGATTTAAGTATCTTACCTTTATCTTACCTTGTTTTGTAATTTGTAGTATCAGCACGTGATGCAAATCCAGTACACATTCACATATTTGTTAATTTGATCTGAAATATTTAATTATTAAATCGTCTGATTACTCGTCTGCTCTATTCATCGAATCTGAATGTAATGGAAACGTTACTGCAGATAGAGGGCGCTATACTACAACCTAAAGTAATTACAGCTGATTACGTTTACATTTACGACATTTTACAAAGTCTCACACAGAGTTGACTACATTATTACAGAGGCTTGACATCCGACTATGTGTGTATATGTGTGTGTATATGACTGTGTATGTGTGTATTTCCGATCGTGTGTTATTAAGTTATAACGGGATTTAAAACCCAATCTGGCAACCCTCAGTAAATAGCGCTCCCTAGATCCCGTTCCCACTGGGAGCGCACTGATTGGTGGGAGGAGTATTCTGGGGGTGCGGCTTAACCCCGCACTCTGTGTGTGTGTGTGTGTGCGTGTGCGCGCGCGCGCGTGTGTGTGTTGGTGCTACAGAGGGAACGGAGAGAGAACCCAGAGCCGTGTGTCACACAATAGCAGGAACCCGGAGCGCGTGGGAGCCTGTGTGCGCGCATGTGCGTGGAGTCGGAGCGGGAGCGCGCAGCACGGCCGGAGCGCGCGGAGCGACCCTCCACAACCTGCGCACCTGAGCGGGAGCGGCCGCGGGGGCGCGCAGTCACCGGGCGAGGTGGGGGACGGCTCTGATGTCTTCTCTGTCCGTCCTGCTGTCTTCGTCACCCTCGTCTTCCTCACTTTGCGGCCGGCGCGCTGACCTGGGCGCGCGGACATGAGCGCGTGGAGATCGTGGAAGTGCGCGCGGCGCACCGGAGCGTGAGCGGACTCGCGCACGGACTTCGCTCCAGATTCGAACCCGCGGGCCGCAGCTGTAATTCTGTTCTTCTGGATTAACAGTGGATGCGGGGCGGGCGTAGGGAGCCTCGCACACTCATCCACCCGCTTCCGGAGGGTCTCTGCGGCCGGGGGGGGACCTTTAGGAACTTTTTGCGGATGCGCGTCCGGATGGTGTGACGGGCGCGCGGCGGATCGACCGAGTGTACCTGGCCGCGCGTGCGTGCGCGCACGTGCGTGTGTGTGTGTGTGTGTGTGAAAGCGATGGAGTGTGTGTTCTGGCTGAAGGTTCCCCTGTGGGTCCTCGCGCTCCTGATCCGGGTCCACGCGCTGCACGCCAAAGCCCTCGAGTCCGTCATCTGGAGCTCACAGAACCCGAAGTGAGTCCATTTACTCTCTCTCTCTCTCTCTCCAACACACACACACACACACACACAACACAATGTATATACACTAATGTAAGGTGGAATGTATATCAGTGAGCTGTGTGTAAAATGCAATGCAAAAGTTATATAGTGTGTGTGTGTGTGTGTGAGAGAGAGAGATGACTAAGAGAGGTTAATAAATCAAAGCTCAGAAAGTTTATAATAATATAAAAGTGCATTAGTTTAGATTGTAATTATAAATACAGCCTTAAATAAATCCACGTGTTTTGTTAAAACATTTAAATATAAAACTTTTAAGTGAGTTTTTAATTCGCTATTTTTACAAAACTAAAAAAATAAATATCAAATGTCCCAAGACCTGTACATTTTGTAAAATTTTTTAAGCTGAATGGAAATTCAGTGAAGTGAAATGGAAGTTTAGAACGTTACAGTGTGTGTGTGTGTGTGTGAGAGAGAGAGTGTGTGTGTGATTACAGATTTATATAAAATGATCAACTGTCAATTAAAGCTTTATGGATTAATAAAGTTTTTGCATCTTGAAATAACTTAACAGAGATAGAGAGGAAAAAGAATAAATAGTGAGGAAGAGAGAATAAAGAATCGGAGGCTGAGTCAGCACTGCGGCTCCACCATCCTGTAAAATTACAGACCCTTAAAACATTAAAAAAAGACTTAAAAAAAAACAAGAGGAGAGAAATAAAGAGCAAGAAATATTTCAAAGAACTGAAGAAAAAGAAAGTTTCAGTGTGTGTGAGAGAGTATGTGTGTGAGTGTGTGTGTAAATAGCTTTGTGCTGAAGTCACAGTGGCAGCTTTGCTCTCTTTTAAACTCATTAGGCAGCGTGTTGGGAGGGTGTTTGGGGGGGGTGTTGTGGGGGTCCCACACGGTTTTAATCATGTTTCATCTTCGTGGCTCACATCTGTCTCATGCTTAAATCATTTCCTCATCTGTGTCTCTGAGGACGAGACGGCAAACTGATCAGTGCAGGTTCTACTGTAACGTTAATTCTTTGGTTTGTTGAATAAGCCAACGCGGGTTCTCCGTCCATCAGCAAACCTCACACACCAAACCTCCAGTTCATTTACCAAAAGAAATCCTATTATCCTACCGTTAATATAATATTACTCTTCAGCTGATCATTTATAGATTTAGTAAACGAGGGGATTTTATTTTAAGGGTAAAATATAGAATAAATATTATTTAGGTATTATATATAAATAAAATTTAAATCCACATTTTCCTTATTAAATTAAGGTCTGTTTTTTAACAGTCAATGAGAAATCATCACTGTACACTGTACGCATGACCCCACTGTCACTACACCCTACATAGTGCACTAGGACGTCTCGTATGGAAGTGATTTGTGATGAATGTTAAACAAAATGGCTCCAGAAATTAAAACGTTGTAATGGAGTGAATTTAAATGAGGTTAGAGTAAATAAAGATGTAGAATGTAAATGGTGTACAGTGGAGTGTGTTAGTGCTTACGGTTTTAACGCTTAGTCAGCGGCGTCTCTGAATCCGTCTCGAGCAGCTCAGCTTGTCGCTTTCAGGCCGTTGGTTTGTGAAATTCTCGCTCACGCTTCAGAAATCTCTTCTGTAAATAAACAGAGATTCATCATTACCTCACGCTGTCACCACACACTGCAAAGAGGTGAGAACTACTGTTCCCATAATGCCTTGTGCAGGACATCTCCATCTGAACCCTGAAAGCATTTGAAGGAAGCACAGGAACTGTACAGTTCATCTCTTATATTTGTTTACATCTGACATTAGAATCTGTTCCATAGCCGTGAGCATCCCAACAGAATCACACTCAGCATTCCACTTCATCCAAAACATGTTCAATGAGTTTGAACAACCTTGGTTTAGTGAGCTCGTCCAGTTTAATCATGTATTGAACATGAACACACACACTCACACATACACACACACACACAGTCAGGTATTTTATAAGACGCCACATCATTCACTTGGTTTATATAACACTTTTCTGTGTTCAAACACGCTGTGTGTGTGTGAGAGTGTGTGTGTGTGTGTGAGAGAGAGAGAGAGTGTGTGTGTGTGTGTGTGTGTGTGTGTGTGTGTGAGTGATACTGTGTGGTTTGGAATGAGACGAGTTTAATCCCGTCTGCCTTGTTACTGCGAGCGTACAGTAGCAACGCGCCGCAACTCGCGATCTGAAACATTTACATCAAAAAACTGACAAAGCAACTTAATTTAAAGAACCTCCACACACACACTTTATAGATGTGTATATGTGGGTTGTTAACAGACTGAACTAATTAAAGAGATGTTTCTCTGAAGGTTCTTTCACACAAAACATAAAACACAAAAACTCACAACTGAGAATCAACTTCAAATGATTCAGTCCCTTCAGTTGGACCTCAGAGGAATGACATCACGAGGACACGCCTCAGTGATAGGTCCTGGTTCTCTGTGTGCTAGTTCCTAAATTCAGACCCTTCTCAGATTGAACAGATTATTGGCTCACGTGCTCTGATCAGTTCAGTTGAATTAAATTTGGATCCATGGTTCCTCTCAGTGAGGCGTGCAGGTTCTCTTGTGGTTCGCAGAGTGGACGTGGTCTCTGCTGAAGGGAGAATGTTCTGCTGTAGGACATATTCTTTTTGTAATCTGAATTCTCTGATTTTCTCCGCCTTCTGTAATTTATAGTTCGTAATCTGCTGCTGGTTGACTGTGCGCTGTTAAAATCCTAATCCGTGTATATTGGACATTAATTATTGATTGGTTCTGTGATCAGTTTCAGTTTGTTAATGTTGCTTATTTAGTAATCAATTAACATTTCAGCAAATTCTCTATTGTTAAAGGTACTATATACATAAAGGTGATTAAACTATATATTCTACATACACTATATAAACACACACACACACCCTCTCTCTCCGTCTTTGTTAAACCTAGAAGTCAGTCAGGACTTGCAGCAGCTGAGAGCTTTGAGGGTATGAGTGAAATCAGAGATTGTGTGTGTGTGTGTGTTGAATGATGTTGTAAACATTTTTAAGAACAGAATACAGCAGGTGCTTATAGAGCCGCCGTGTTTGAGGTCACACCATTTGCTGTTTGTTTTCTCAGGTTCCCTAATGTTTTGTTTGCGTGAATAGAATGTATGTGGAAAGTGTGTGTTTAGTTCACAACACTGTGTGTGTGTGTCAGCTGAAAGTGGACTCTGTCTAAACTTATTCACGTTTATAAGCCATAAAAGTCTGTAGTCACCTTTTTTTTTTACTTTATTGCACTGCAGCACACACACACACACACACACACACTTCACTTTAATTTAAGTCTTTTTACTTTAAATGAACAAATTTACCAAATAGACACTTCAGACTGGAAACTTTTATAGAGTTGACTGTGCGTATAAAACCACACCCTGTTCACTACATAGTGCACTATTTTCGCACCCTGTTATTTCGTGGTCATGTCTGAATACGTAGCACAGAAAATCCAGCACACTCATGAAATCCCACAATGCACTGCAATCAGATCTTATTTTAGTAGTGCATTTCAGGATCTAATGATGTTAGGTGACCTACGTAGTGAGTTAGGGCATGTCTACAGCGGACTGATTTCGTTGGAAATAGACTGAATCGTGTGTGTGATTTGGGACACCTCCACACAGATGTTCAGTGAGTGATGTTCACTATTTTGTTAATTGGGTTTGTAATACAGAACACCTCCTTTTGACTGGTGTTTATCTGCCAAGTTTAGGGTGTAGGCTTTGTGATTTGGACTTCACTGTCAGGATAAAGGACCAGGATTTGGGATTTGGACATAGACCCATAAATCGGATGTTTAAACAGTTTTATGTTGAGTTTTTGTGTAATTAGTTTAGTCATCCTTGGTCGCATGACTGTAGGAGGTGGAGCTTTGGTTTAAATCTTTTTAAGAGTACCAAAATGACATCATGTAGATAAACACAGCAAGGTTATCAGAGCAGATACAGCAGGTGTGTGTGTGTAATTCAGGAATGACGTAGATGATAAGTGTTATCTGTGTGTGTGTGTGGAATTTATTGCCCATCACATTATAATCATCTCCACCCATCTATGAGTTTAAAGCCGAGTTCATTTAGAAGGTGAAGGCTGCTGAAATAGGACCTGAGTGACATGTCCTCTCTGTTAAGATTATATACATCAAATAAAATTGAATGAAAGAGTTAATGTTATTAAAATAGTTACACACTCATGTAAAGGTCCGGGACAGAGTAGGAACCATTTCAGCTTTGAGAAAAAACTTCAGAGACGTGTGGAGACACGTGTCTCATGGAGATGGACAATAAATTCAGTTCCATCATCATCATCAGGGATAATCACACACACACACACACACAGATAACGCTTATCACAGGCGTTGTACCGTCATTCTGAAACTGTAACACTCACAGGGTCGCTGTACCGATGCATGTAATGCAGAAATCTGATTGGTGGAACCATGAGAACATTTAAATCACATGACCCTTCAGGTGATACCGTTTATGTATCAGTAATCTATTGGCTCTTTGTGAAAAGTCTGCTGGTTCTCTTGTACAGTACAGTACCTGTGTGTAGGCGGAGTCAGAACTTGAATCTGGCAACACACACACACACACACACACACACACACACACTAACCTCTCCAGGCAACTTAGGCCACGTTTACACAATAAAGGAATTCCTGAGGAGAGAGAGTGTGTGTGTGCGAAATGGGTTTTTGATCTGCTGAAGCCTCTCGTGAGTGTGTGTGTGTGTGTGATTATACAGGTTTATTCTTGATCAGAAATCCATAAATCTTTATCATTTGTTCCATTTGTTTACCTTTTTAATGAAACCAGTTCAAACAAGTTTTATGAACGTTATGAACCGACTGTAGAACGTGATCATCAGAAGGTCATTCTGTCTCACTGATTGGTGACTGTTTTGGTTCTTAGTGCAGGGTTCCACTTGTAGGTCATGGCACTGGGTTACATATCATGGCGTGTCCCGCAGGGGTCAGTGTCTCTGTACACTCAGACCAACGACTTTAAACGTGAAGTATATAAGGAAATCCAGTGGTTCCAACAGTACATGATTTACATAGTGTGTGTGTGTGTGTGGGGGGGGTGTCTGGCTTGCCTCCATCATGATTTGTTGTGTAGTGCTGTAGCTAACTGTAGGAACCGTCATGCATGGAGTAAAACACACAATAGTGGTTTTGTAACTCCAAACAATGCCAATACACACACACACAATCATTTCATGGTTGAGTCTGTTACACTCTGTTGGGTGGTTAATGGAGGAGGTGGATTAGACGGGTTTCATGTTCACAGTCGGAGGTTCCGGCGGTGGTGGCAGTTCATCACGTTAAAGGACAAGTGGGAATGAGGATCAGTAAACAGAGAGGATTAACACGCTTTAACTGAAGTGTGTCCTGTTTAATCTCAGATACGCTAAGATGGAGCAGTCGTAGGTCCACGGTTCGATTCCCAGTCCCAGCAGGTACTACGGCTGAAGTGCCCTTGGGTGAGGACCCTAACCCCAATCGCTCCCCGGGATTCATGTACAGGGCTGACCACCGCTCCATGCACGTGTGCTCACGTCACTCAGTGTGTGTGTGTGTGTGTGTGTGTGTGTGTGTGTTTCACTGCACAGATATGTTAAATGTGGACAAATTCTTAAAAAGGCAAAATAGATCACATTACATTTGTTTACTTTAGATGGAAATAAAGCTCACGACTTCTCTGAGTTCTGTTACCGTGCGCACACAATCACACACACATCATTAAGACAATAAGCATAATCTTATATAGATCAAACAACTTTGTTAATAGAAAAATCATTAAAAGTTGATTAAATAAATCTGAATCTGGCTACAGTTACACACTTCTACCAGAGGGGTCTCCCAATCCCCAAATAATACATGCAGTTTGAACATTGCGGAAAAAGAATAGCTAAAGTCAGTTAATAACTATATATATATATATATATATAAAGTATTATGGGAGGTCATGGAACTGATTGTTAACAAACAAACGGAAGATCAGATCACGTTCAGATTGATATCAGGAGGGACTTTTGTGTGTGTGTGTGTATGTGTGTGTGTGTGTGATTGAAGCCCTTCTGTCTTTGTTTACAGTGGCTTTACCCATAATCCCTTGTGGTTGACTGTTTTCCATGGCCAAAAGCGGAACAAACACAACGGTTCTCAAACTCAAAGGAGAGACTCGCAGACACACACCTTACTTTAGATAAACACTAAACCATCCTTTAGCTGTGTGAGTGTGTGTGTGTGTGTGTATGTGGGTGATGATTAAGTGGCTCTAACTGCTCGGGTCCCACCCACTGCCTAAACACATTACCACCACTCACTCTAACCTGTAATTACAGGAACCGTTTCCTCTCAGTCCTGAAGCTGGAGCTCATTATAAACACCAGACTTTTCACTCCGGCCACTTTATTAGTGACGGGCTTTAATGCTGCACCGCCGCGTGTCAGCCAGGACTCATCCGCGTGGTCCTGATGAGGCGGGTGGAAGGTGCTGGACTGCTCATCTCCATCGTTTAATGAACGTTGTCTCCTGAACAAGAAACGTAAATGTTTATCAATATTAACAATTAACTTAAAACAGAAAACTTAAACCAAAACGCAGAGGGATGCAGAGAGGAAAGCATTGGGTTTAAAGTAAATTCTAACAGGTTAAATTATTATACACATTAATTCCAACTAAAATAAACCAGATTAGACAGACAGACTGCAGGAGAGCAGTGTGCAGCCAGCCGGGCAATTATGGGCTGTAGTTGAGTGTACCTGAAAGATGCTTTTTTTTACTCCCCCCCCACCCCCCACACACAAAGTAAAGGTAGCCCTGTATTTTAGTAGGTCATAATTATGTGGAGACAGCACTTTGTTGGTGTAGCTCTGCCCACTGGGTGTGGGCTCCATCGTTTTTAAACTGTACCTTAGAGAACCGCATTTATCACGCGTTGCTTTTCTCCTACAGATCTGGCAACCCAGAGTGGCTGTGAATTTAAAACTGGTCAGTTGTGAAGTGATTCCTCATGACCGTGTTGACCTCATCTGTTCAACAAAATCACAACTTTTACATTTAACAGAATCACACCTGCAGTTCTGCAGTTAGCGGTTAGCAGTTAGCTATCAATAATACTAAAATTATAAACATCTCACTGAAGTTAAAGAAAAAGATTCTTCTTTACTGAAGTCATGATGTGAATGACACACCATTCAGATGTGTGCTATCCTGTGTGCTATCCCGGCACCATGCCAGCTCATTAGCATCACATTCACCCCCCCCCCCCCGCCTGCCTGCCCCCCCACCACAGAAAGTCTGTTTCTTTTAGCAGAGTCAGGTCAATCCAAACAGATACTCACATTTAACATCCGTGACCACTGACACACACACACACACAGTGGCAGTAATAAAGCCATCTAGCTGAGCGACAGTTTGTCATTGTTCGTCTTTTCCCAAGAGTCTCTCTTTCTGCAATAATCTAATCTGAGTGACAGTTCCCTCTCTCTCTCTCTCTGTGTGTGTGTGTGTGTGTGTGTGTGTGTGTGTATTCTGCTTGAATGTTGTGACTTTTGACACCCGCTGTTACTCTTTTGGGAAACTTCTGCACATGTGCAGATTCACTCAGTTCCTTTAATCTCATGATAATTCATTAAACATTTAGGTTCTTATCCTCACACACACACACACACACACCATTAACATATATTACAAATAAAAAATATATATATAAATAATACAGCATTCTGTGTGTGTGTGTGTGAGAGTGAGAGAGAGAAAGTGAGGGTTCTGCTGCTGGTTTTCAGACCTGTTAAATTTTAAGCTCTTGATGACCAGGAATAACCTGTTTCTATGTGTGTGTTTGTGTGTGTGTTCATCAGTGTATGTGTGTACATATAGATGTGTGTGTGCGTCTCCAGGTACAACAGTGCAGGAATGTGTCTGTCACACACATCTCTAACACAATAACACAGAGGGAATGTGTGGTAGAACAAACACACTGCGTTGGGGGAGGGGGGGTGGAAATGAGTTTAACGTTTTTAACATGTGTTTTATTACTTTAATGCAACTCCACTGTTTACATGTGAGGAAAGACTGTGTGTGTGTGTTGATCCTCATCATGATGTAACATGTTATAGATTACAAAACTCCCTTAAAGAGTTTGGACTTCACCAATCCACAGTCGTTATGAGAGTCATCACACAATCGATCCATAAGGACATGTCAGAAAGATATACAATATACACAACACAAAGATGATACACACACTGCTTATTAACACTAATATCACTGTTTATTGTGTGTGTGTGTGTGTAAGAGCGAGAGATTGAGAGTGTGTAATCCATGCATTGTAAATGTTTAGGATGTATGCCAAGTCATGTGACCTGAAAACAATCTCAGAATGCTTAGTGTGTGTGTGTGTGTGTGTGTGTGTGTGTGGCTGATTTGCATGGTTAATGTATCCAGTGTTTAATTAGTGGCATTCAGTACTGCACTAATTTTGTATAGGCTCATTACACATAATACACACAGAGAGAGACAGACAGAGAGAGAGACAGAGACAGAGACAGAGACAGAGAGAGAGAGAGAACCAGAGAGAGAGAGAGAGAGAGAGAACCAGAGAGACAGAACCAGAGAGAGAGAGAGAGAGAGAACCAGAGAGAGAGACAGAACCAGAGAGACAGAACCAGAGAGAGAATGTTCTGAATGTTGGGTACATTAAAACACACCAGGATGTTAAGAAGTTTAAAACACAAACACACTGCTGACATGTCGAGGAATTATGAACCCATGTTTAACAAGTTTCTTGTGACGCGCGAATGTGAAACCAGAGCATCACGGAGCTCCGTTCACATTGAGGTACGTTAATTAATATGCAAATCAGTAATTAATATCAATGAACCACGAGCTGGTGGTTTGTATGTAAGAGAAGCACTAAATAAACATTTACATAACTGAATACATTCCTACATGTCACACACACACACACACAGCTGAGTGATAAAGTGGAAGGACGAGTGTGTTACCTGATCTCTCAATACACACAGGATCTTGGACAACGACCAATAAAACACAGTGTGTGTGTGTGTGTGTGTGTGTGTGTGTGTGTGTGTGTGTGTGTGTGTGTGTGTGAGAGAGGTGATTATCTCTGAAATGACATGTTGTTGAAGGAGATGTGACTATTCACACTGCTTTCTCTCTCACACACACACACACATTCTTGCTCAGGGTATGGACATGTTAACGAGCTCGGTGGTAATTGGAGATGTGTTGTGATGCTGACACGGCGTCTCCGTATGTTCCAGGTTTGTTCCAGGTAAAGGTCTGGTTCTGTACCCTGAGATCGGGGACCGGCTGGACATCGTGTGTCCCCGTGCAACCGCCGGCGGTGTGTATGAGTATTACCGGCTGTACCTGGTGAGCCGCACGCAGGCAGAGACCTGCAGCACCGTGATGAACCCCAACATCCTGGTCACCTGCAACAAACCCGACAAGGACATCAAGTTCACCATCAAATTCCAGGAGTTCAGTCCAAACTACATGGGTCTGGAGTTCAAACGCCTGCAGGACTACTTTATTATTAGTGAGTCTCTCTCGCTCTCTCTCTTTAGGTGAAACAGGTGGGCATGTCCGAGTGGGACAGGATGTTGAGAACCATTCAGAGTTTTTCAATTTGATAACACAGCGAGGCCAAGTTAGTGTTACAGCACAGGTCACAGATCAGAGTGTGTGTTACTGCAGGTCTGTGATTCACTGATGGAGGAATAAAGATCTGCACTCTGATGGGCAAGAAGCCTTTACATCAGAGGGTTGTGTTTAGTGAGATTAATCAGATTTACCTATTGATTAAATATGCACACACACACACACACAACGCAGTTAGACACACTGTCCACTCAGGAGGTAATGTGCTATTCATAACACTTCAGAAATGTTTCCTTTAGATCACAGATCAAGTGTGTGAGAGGCAGAGCGAGATGCTTGATTGGTTGTCATGCTTCAGTGCGTTTCGGTCTGTCGGCCATAAAGCTCAGACACATCCCATAATCGACCTCACCCCGGCCGACCTGTCGTCACGACAACGTGCCTTCTAAACTGACAAGTCTAGACATGCCCACGTCTGTGTGTGTGTGTGTGTGTGTGTGTGTGTGTGTGTGTGTGTTTAAATTGAGCATTTTGGTCCGACAGCCAATAGGATGAGGGCTTCAATGTCTGATCTGCACTGTATTAGAACCTTCTTTAATTTTAGATCCAAATCACAGGTTCTACGTGAATGTCAGGTGAAACCCTGTGAGTACATGACAAAATGGGATGAAAAAGTATTTTTACACGCCCAGTGTAGTATGATTTGTCTATAAGTTTGTTATAAGTACATCTCTTTTATAACAATGTATCCTTATTAACAATAAAGAAAACAAAAAAGAAAGAAATATAGATCAACTTGGAACAGAATCATTTTATTAACTTTGTGTTTTAGTTTGTAACAGAAACGAACAAAATCCTTATTTAAACGAGAAACATTTTTGAACTGACTGGCATTTAATACTGAAAAATGAAATGAAATAAAATCAATAAATAATAATAAATTCACATTAACTCAGGAGCACAATTTATTAACACTTAACACACAACAAAAATGAATACAACAATTTTTACTGTTTTTTTTATTTTATTTTTTATCAAAATGAAGTCAGAACTGATGGCTACAATGTGCCCGTTCTGCAGCGCACAGCTTTTCTGTAGTAGTTTTCATAAACCGGGATGATTGCTGGAGATACGCGTCACGTTTTCGATTAAACACTCAAGCAGCTTATCAACGTGATCGGGGTCTAATGTCTTAAAGTGACGCCTTTATATATTTGGCTTCACTCTGTCCGCTGTCAACATTTAAAGACACAGAAAACACGCCGGTCTTTCTTCGTCTCCCACCTTCGTTACAGTGAAACCAATCGCTACATACACTTCGACATATTTCCTCGTTTTAACTTTCGGTTGACTTTTGTTGGTCTCATTATCTTCGTCTCTCTCCGCCTTTCTCTCCACCATACCTGTTAAATATTTTTCCATGTTGTCTCTTTAGGGTATGTTCAGTACACTTAAAATCACTTGCTTTGTGATATCTTGTTATGTGCCCCTCCAGGAACCGCACTGCGCCCCCCCAGGTGGGCGCGCCCCAATATTTGAGAAGCACTGTGTTACGGTAACATGGATGACCCTCCTTCATGAACAGGTTCTATTTGGGTTTTATTTTGAAGCTTGGTGTTCGTGTTCATCGCTGGAGATCTTTGGTTTGGACTATGTATGAAGTTCCCCAGACGGCGGCGGTGGACGATGTCCCCGTTTCTTTCCGTTTCATCTTCTTTTCAGGAGCTTTTATCAGAGAACTGTTCTCTCGGTAAGATAATGAGCGTTGATGTGGCTTATGGTTCCTGAACCCACAAAAGTTCTGCCTGAAGCTACGTCTCTGTTCTTCTGTAATGACTTCACACTTTCAGAAGTTCTTCAGACTCGTGTTCACGTTCTGCTTCCTTCTCTTGGGACGTGAGCGAAATTGCTGGTGCTCGGGCCCGAGCCCGGGGACGAGTCCGGGCCCGTTTTGAGATGTTCTGGGGACGTTTACAGTCCCCTCCACGTCGCCTGAAGGCTTCTGTCTGACCTTCAGTTGCTCTGCAGCTGAGCTCTCGGGCTGAGCTTCACAAAACCATCGCATTTTCACGTAGCACATCGTAAACGTAATTTAAGTCAGCAAGTTGTGTGAATGGAAACCAAAAGCAGAGCAGAAGGAAAGATTTTATAAAGTGTGTGTGTGTGTGTATGTATGTGTGGTTTGCGGTGTACTGTGTATGCTGGAACAAACAACAAATTCATAAAAACCAAAGTGCTACCCGATTGTGTGATGTAACACCACAGAAATTCGTTCCTCAGCAGAACGTTCTGCAGTAAGGTCACTATGAGAGAACTGATTTATTGCCCTGCCAAAAGTATGTGGACACCAATTACCCCCACATTCGAACCGGGCCTTCTAACCACAGCTTTAATGAAAACAGTGTTTTTTGAACTCAGAGATTCAGAACCCGATGAATCGGTCGGTCACACCAACGATAACGATAACGATAACGACGAAGCACGTGGTAACCGGCTGTACAGAGCCGCGGAAATGAAGCTAGCTAGCCGTCAAGCGGTTAACTCCGCAGCCGGTTTATTATAAATCTGAAGCGGTCACGTCGCTGAGCTCACGCTCATGATGACCGTTCCAATGTTAGCGAGCTAGCTAATTAGTATTCGGAAATTGAATGCACACTCAGTGCCATGGCGTCGCATACGATCTCCGTCTGGAACCCACACTCATTACTGCACAAAATGGAGGCAGCATTGTGATAAACTCCGCCCATTTTGCAAACCTTCCACTGACGCTACATCACCGACATCCTGCGAAAAAAATACAAAAACGGACGTACGAACGTAAACGCAACGCTCAGCACTCTCTCTCTCTCTGTATCTCTCTCTCTCGCACTCTGTGTGAATATGAGTGAGTCAGACTCTCGCAGACACTAAACAATACTGGCTTTGTTACAGTGATTGTGCGCACACACACACACACAGACAGACAGAACTCTCTGAAGCATTATAAAGATTTATAAAACTAAAAATAAAGATTCTATTTATATATTGTATTCCTATATTGTGTGATGCTGTGTGATTGTGATTCTGTGTGATGTTCTGTGTGATTGTGTGATTATCTGTGTGATTTTGTGTGATTGTGATTCTGTGTGTTGTTCTGTGTGATTCTGTGTGATTGTGATTCTGTGTGTTGTTCTGTGTGATTCTGTGCGATGCTCTGTGTGATTGTGTTGTTCTGTGTGATGTCGGTTGATCTGTTGTGTAAAATGTTCAGTAATTAAAGTCACACAGTAATGCTCTGAACCTCAGCTCCACATGAATACACTCCATTCATCTGTTTACCATTTCATTAAGTGCCCTTCAGATGAAGTGCACTTGACTCTGAGTGTACCCGTGCGCCCCAAAACCAAACTCAGCAATTACAATCAATTACTCAGTTTAATTACAATAATCAGAATTCATCTTGTTTTTATAAATTATTTTATTTATATGTAATTCAGCGGACCTGTTATAAGTGTTATAGTGAAGTGTATAGTGTATAGTAAAATTGTTGCATGTACGTGTTAAAACTCTGTGTTTGAAATGTGCTGATTGATCTCTGTGCTGATCGATCGCTGTGATTAAAATGACTGATGTTTAAAGTCTGTTTAAATGTTTAAAACAGTTTAAACACAGCTTTAAACACATCGTTTTGTTTAATATTTTACAGAAATATAATTTCTGCCTCAGACCTGTTAAATTAAATATATCAATATGAATAATATGATAAGAGTGGAGTGATTGATTAATTAAAGTCTGTCGAGTTAAAGCTGTAGGTTTGGTTCGTGTTCTGCTCTCTCTGCTCCTTCAGTCTCATTCTCATCTCAGGCATCTGTCCTCCGTCACATGATATGAGCGAGAGAGAGAGAGCGAGAGAGATCGAGCGAGAGAGAGAGAGAGAGAGAGGATATCAAATGTTTCCTAGGAAGTAAGGAAATGCTCCTGAGAGCCGAGCCGCCGTTTACTGATCACTGCACTGAGATCACCAACAAACCGAATGAATCCAACGAATCAAACAAATCAGTGTTCATTTTCACCTGAAACAAAACCAAATATCTTAAATAAAACTACACACACACACTCAACAAAGTGCCTCCTGTGTGGACGGTTTTTCTAAAGAAGCTGCTCTGTACATGTTTCTCTCTCTCTCCCTCTCTCTCACACACACACACACACACACACACACACACACACAGTGGTTTGAGGCAAATGAAAAGAGACAGATTTTTAATTTCTGCTGCTTAGTCTGTCAGCAGGGTTACACTTGTGTGTGTGTGTGTGTGTGTGTGTGTGTGCAGAAAAGCAGTTTGGCGTTGGTGGGTTATTTCATTTAATTCTCTAATCTTTGTGCACGCGCACACACACACACACACAGATTAAAAGGTCAGCTGTGATGTGATTGGTGGAGCTTGGTGATGTGGTCTGATTGGTCCTTTGTTCGGAGGTTTAATCTTTTGGTCTGATCTCACATCAAGCATTTACACTGGACTCTAATACGATCAGATCAGAGGCAGGACAAAGTATTCACACCCCTTTATGTAACAGCATGAGCCCCTTCATCCTGAGACGTTCCTGATGTTTGATTTCCTCGTGTGTGTGTGTGTTCTGAGCCGGATCCTCTAAATTGGATCTTCTGAGTGCTTGATGAACGTCCATCACATCCGTGTGTGTAGAACATTCCCATGGGATCAGATTACTATCATACACAGTTGTAAGTAGAGAACATGTCTGATGTGTGTTACCACACACACACACACACATTAAAGTGTACTGTGTGATTAGGTTCCCTCTGGTTTTAATAACGTGTGTAATGAGTTCCTGTGTTAAACTCTTCTTCATCACACGGTTCTCACGTGGACTCGCGGCTCAGGGTGAGAATGTGAGAATGTGACGGGATAAAGTTTCAACACAAACAGGAAAATTAAGAATCAGCACAAAAAAAAACGGCCAAACACCGAAAACTGAATAAACTCAGAATTTATACGTAACGTCAGAACAGAAAAACGGAAGCACACTCCTCTGAGCGAGCGTCAGATCGGTTTACAAAAAACACTTAAAAAAAAAAAAAAAAAAAAAAAAAAAAAAAAAAAAAAACCCCCCCCCCCCCCCCCCCCCCCCCCCCCCCCCCCCCCCCCCCCCCCCCCCCCCCCCCCCCCCCCCCCCCCCCCCCCCCCCCCCCCCCCCCCCCCCCCCCTTGGAGATGAGAGAGGGAGGAGCTTGTAACAGGTCCATGAAGATCATCATGAAAGTGGGACAAGGTGAGAGTGAGACACACACACACACACACACACACACACACACACACAGCTGGACCTCGGTCATTCATTAGAGCCCGGACTCTGCTGACTGCAGCAGGTACGAAAGATAAAATCATCCGTTATAAAGTTTAATAAAATAAACCCCCGTGTGTGTGTGTGTGTGTATGTGTGTGTGTGTGTGTGTGTGTGTGTGTGTAAAATACGTTCACATGGACTATATGGACAAAAGTATTGGGACACCTCCACATTACACCTACAGGAGCTTTTAGAACGTCAGTCTCAGTTGGTTCCTTCAAACAACCTCCAATGTTTTAAAAAAACAGGCTTTCAAGAAGAAAGAACTGAAGCCCAAAGCTTATTAGACCTTCCTTTAGGACACATTCATGATGTAACAGAACAGGACCTTCCCCAAACTGTTCCTATGAGGTTAGCATCGCATCAGTATTCAAAATCCAGAACAAGGTCTCTGATTTTATTCACTTTGAGGTAATGGGACCAAACGAATGTTGTCCATATAGTGAATACAAACACACACACACACACACACACCTAAGAACCGAAAAATAAAAGTTTAAATGAATGTAGTTTTACTTTTAGTCCATAAAGAAAATGAAGGTTACTTGTAGTTTAAATAAAATGTCTTTTTCTTTGGAGTTTTCTGGCCTCTGCTGTTTCATCGTTTTGTCACCACCTTCTGGACGTAGTCTGTTACTAAAGGTAAAGTGTCACAAGATGGTGAAGCTGATTTAAACTGCCGATTTTTGCATCAGTGAGAGATGAGTTCAGTTTACAGAATTAAAGATCAGAACATCAGAAGAGAACATGATCCACCACGGAGTCTAGAACAATTATATGTTTAATAAAATCAAATATCCAAAAATTAACAGTGTTGGATGTGTGTGTGTGTGTGTGTTTCAGACCCGAATGCTCCGGGTCCTGTCCAGACAGAACCTCCAGATCGAGACGCGGACAACGAGATCAAAAACCCACCGACAAAAAAACCAGAGAGAAACAAAGAGAAAGAGGCAGGAGCCGACGACAACGCAATACCAGGAAACAAAGGTGTGTGTGTGTGTGTATGTGTGTGTGCGTGTTTTGTGGTTTCAGAAAGTAAATTAAGTAAGACAAGAGTAAAATTAAAAAAGGAGAAAGAGAAGAAACTGATATTAAACCTGACGATAAAAAACATTTCAACAAAGAAACTAAAGAAAGAAAGAGTTTAATATCCAACTGCCATTAATACACACTGACACACACACGATTTCAACACAGTAATGATTGTTCAAACTGTAGTTATTTTCGTGTTGAGCATTTCTCTGCTTTAGTTACCTGCTGCAGATTAAACGGTGCAGGTACAGGATGATAGCATGCTACATTAACCCCCAACACACACACACACACACACACACACACACACACACACAGCCTCAGTGTAATGGGGTGATAATGGAGCATGAAGGGTGTTTAGGGTGAATCTGATTGGACGAACCTGAAGTTATGAGGTGAGTGTTTTAGTGCCAGTGGCACTCTGTGTGTGTGTGTGAGAGGGTTATTTTTATGTACTCTATGGTAACGGTGGTTCTCTGCATCAGACTCGAGGAACTCAGACGCTCTGGGTGGGATCTTCTCCTCCAAGCCGGCCCTCTTCGCCTCCATTGGTGCGGGCTGTGTGCTCTTCCTCCTCATCATCATCATCCTCATCGTGCTTCTGCTCAAACTACGCAAGAGGACGCGCAAGCCGAGGGGCGGGGCCTCATTGTCCCTCAGCCCGCTGGGACCCCCCAAGTGCTCAGGCCAATCCGGTTCGGAACCGAGTGACATCATCATCCCGCTGCGGCCGACCGAGGGCGGCGGCTTCTGCTCGCACTACGAGAAAGTCGGCGGTGACTACGGCCACCCGGTCTACATCGTACAGGAAATGGGCCCTCAGAGTCCCGCCAACATCTACTACAAGGTCTGAGATGAGGAGATGGACCACCCGCACGCAGATGGATGGACAGACAGAGTTCTGATTCATCTTTGACCTCTTACCGAAATGGTTTGTGTGCCTCTCTGTGGAAGAGGGTGTGGACAAAAAACAGCCAATTATGAGAGGTTCTGATCGTTATGGTGCTTGATGTGACATCACAAAACTAGACGAGAAAACCTGGAATGGAAACGGTGGAAATGCCTTTCAGCCGTATAGGAACAAAGAAATTCAGACGTGGCTCCAAAGTGCAACGTTAGGGAGGTGGAGATTCCAGCCAATCACGGACAAGCTGCCTTCTGACCTCACAAAATAGGACAGGACCCCTGTCTCTCTATTTTTCTTTTTTAATCACCACTATACATTCATTTACTGAACTGCTGAACCACACAAACGCACACACACACACACACGTTTGCAGCTTTATAAAGCCCTCCAGTTTATTATGCAATGCTACTGCGACCACGCCCCGTTCCTGATGACCTCACTCTGTGGTAACATGCCGGTGCTGATGCGCAGTAATCCTTACAGAGTTTAATGATCAGTATTGTGTGTTCCTTAGACGGTGTACAGTGTGTGACCCTGAAGCTGAAGGTTCCTCCCTGAGGTTCTGCTCTGGTTCCACTCGCTGTGTTTAATCTCAGCAGAAAATCTAATGTATCTGACTGAACGGAACATTTAAAGATACCATGATTGACCGCTCACTAACAATCATGTTCAGAGTAACTCTCTAATAAAACACTTAGATCAGATCAAAGTCAGAGTTCATGACGTTGTGTTTTTATAAACGTAGTGATTAATGCCATTTAAACAGAACTCAACATCAAACAAACATCAAACAGAAATTAAAACAAACAACAAAATAACAAAACAAACAAACATCAAACAAACATAAATCAATCAAACAAAACTTAAAACAAACATCAAACTATCATCAAACAAACGTCAAACAGAAATTAAAACAAACATCAAACTAACATAAAAAAAATCAAACAAAACATCAAACTAACCTAAAACAAAACTTAAAACTAACCTAAAACAAGCATCAAACAAAACTTGAAACAAACTAACAAACATCAAACTAACCTAAAACAAACATCAAACTAACCTATAACAAACATCAAACAAAACTTAAAACAATCAAACAGAACCTAAAACAAACCTAAAATAAACATCATACAAAAACCAACAACCCTTAAAACAAACTTCAAACAAATCTATTTAGGTTTGTAAAGTTTTGATTCGCTGATGAAGTTTGTTTTAAAATAAAGGTTTGACGTTAATGAAGCTCGTTACATCAGCAGGAGGTTAGCACGTCGTGTGCACTGCACCGCCGCGCGAGTCGCACTGTAAATACTGTAAAGTTTTTAAGAAAAGATGAAAGGAACTCCATGAGCATCAAAGTCTTTATAAAGAATAAGAATTAGGTTTAAATATTTTTTGTAAATAGATTTTTAACAGAAGATTTTTCTATCTTTTTTTGATTAAAGTGCCGACAGAGGAGCTAGGCATCAACACAGGTCTCTCTCTCTCTCTCTCTCTCTCTCTCTCTCACACACACACACACACACACACATATTTCCATGACTCTACATTATTGTATGTCTAGATTATTTTCTTTGGAGAGTAAAATCCTGCATCACATTTAAATCCTGCCGAAACTAATTACACTGCTTAACGAGCTACTTCAAAACTACCCACACGCAGACACACACACACACAGACACACGTTCTACACATTTTGTTCCTGTATTAGAATTTCAGTATTTTCAGATTTATGTGAATGTTTTACATGAACAGTGGTGATGATGATGATGATGAAATTATTCCCACACTCCTTTGTTTCACGCCCTCATTATTTCCCTCATTGACTCCACCCCTGTGAGGCCCTGCCCCTTAATGTATTCTGACCAATAAAGTTTTTCCTATGGATGACTGTGTTACTGTCATTAATGATACAGAACGGTTCCACGCTCCATCAGTACCCAACCTCCACCCAAAACACTGCCACTGTGGACACAAATACGTGTTAGAGGAGGACACAGAAGGTTATTTGCACCGTAACCAACATCATCCACAGAGACGTTACATTGAGAGAGAGAGAGAGTGTGTATGTGTGTGTGCATGCGCGTGGTCTAAACCACCACTTAACCATGAACAGACAGGTGATCCATCTACACATGAAGGATATTAGATTTGTTGCAGTGCATTATGGGTAAAAGCTTCAGGGTACACCCTCACCCAAAACTCCAGAGACAAAACCCCTTTCACTCATACTCTCTCTCTCAATATTACTGAAGTGATTGTTCATTCATTTGCTTCTCAAACCCTTGTCTGTCCCTCTGTCCTCCCGTCCCTCTGTCCCCCCTGTCCCTCTCTCCTGGATATGTTAGGTCACTTATAGATAACGTTTTGGTGTAAAGGTCAGGTGTGTCGTACCGATCTCTCCAGTTTAACTCGAAAATCAAATATATAAGTGTTTTACATCAGAACATAAAATAAACACCGACTGTGGATTACAAACTGCTGACCTCCCTATAGCGTGTGTGTGTGTGAGATGGCCATGTGGTTTTCAGGTTGGAATTTGTCCATCTGTGTGTGTTGGAGAAGCAGGCTGCTGGAAATGTGACCTAAATACCAGAATACACACACACACACACACACACTGTCCATGCCCGACAGCAGATCTGTGTCGGGTGGAGTGTGTGTGTGTGAGAGAGACAAACTGAAAAAAGATGAACACGGGGCAAAGAGAGAGAGAGAGAGAGAGAGAGAGAGAGAGAGAGAGAGAGAGAGAGATGAAAAGAAAAGATGAACATTTGGTTGAACATAAAGCTGAAAGACTGGCGTGAGGCCAACGGGCACAGCACCACGTCTAGACGTGATGGAGAGATCAGCACCGTGCCCTCTGACGCCCCCTGTAAACCCCCACCACCCTCCATGAACAAAAGAAATTCATACAACATCAATAATATACATTTATCCACAGAAGAAAGATAAATGTAAAGAAAGAAAGAAGAGAGAGACGTGAGACATGAGAGAGAGAGAGAGACAAAGAAAAAGAGACTCAATAAGAGAAAGAAAGAAATAAGAGAGAGAGAGAGAGACTGTGTGAAAGATGAACTAATAAGGCTGGGTGTAATGAGAGGATTTATAGTACAGTATAAACATATGGTGTGTAATATACACACTGATACACCCCCCACCGAGTGTGTGTGTGTGTGTGTGTGTGTGTGCGTGTGTGTGTGTAATTTTACTCCCACGTTGTTTAATGAAAAGCTTTTAAACAAATGCTGAGGTTTTTTTCATCCAAAAGCCTCTTTACCCATGGAAACAACACACAGACACACAAAGTGTTTAACTCATTACAATAGAAATCATAAATCTATGAATCTTAATGTTTTAAAACATTAAATCTAAACTGTAATAAAGAATTTAAGATTGATTGATCTATTAATCATCTGCTGTGTACAGTGTGTGTGTGTGTGTGTGTGTGTGTGTTGTTTGAAGCTGTGTTTGTCGATCTTCGGTCTGTACCGTATTCGAGTGTCGGTTCCGTAACTTGTCTACGGTGTGAGACAGACGTTTACAGCAGGATCAATCTGAGCTCTCGCTCACATGCCGGTTAATGATGTTTGCTTTATGAAGGAGATGATTTATGATTCCCATCAGCATCATTAGCGGAATTAATGACATCATCACTGAGAACACTGCAGCATGAAACAACAACTGAAACGGTGGTGTCAATCATCCTCCAACATCTAACTCTCACTATTGGTGTCTGATGGTGAGGGGTTGGTGTCTGATGGTGCGGGCTTGGTGTCTGATCCTGGTTTAGTGAGTGTGTGTCAGACTCTACTTTCAGTTTAAGTAAAATGACTTTTCATCCCCCCCTCCCACAAATCTAGAAACTAAAGTCAGGTGACCTTTCTGTGCAAATAATAAACCTGGAGGACAGGAAGTGTAAGGAGGAATGGAGGTGTTTGTGATGATGATGTGAATGATGTGACAGAATTGGCCTTCAGTGGCGTCAACATGAGAACCGATTCCAACCGGCCAACCACGGGGTGACTTTATAGACTAAAGGAAAAGGAACGACTATGTTTCAGCATCATCAGGGTCCTCACTCCCGTCTCACACCCGTCTCTGTCCACATCTTTCTTTCTCTCTCTCTCTCTCCCTCTCTCTCTGGTCTCTGTCTCTCTCTGATCTCGGTCTTTCTCTCTCTCTCTCTCTCTGGTCTATGTCTCTCTCTCTCTCTCTCTCTCTGATCTCTGTCTCTCTCTGTGTCTGATTGTCTCCTTATCTGTCCTGATGTTCTTCGTCCTTCGCTGAGGCACTTTGGCTTTTGTCAACATCTGCTGCTGAATAGGATTTGACAAACCTAAATTTAACACTGTCAGTGTGTGTGTGTGTGTTGACTTCAGGCTGTTATTGATCTAATTCAACTGAGTTAAAGACAAAACACTGGGGTTTCATTTTCTGCTCTTGAAGAAACAGATGGAAACTGACATGCTTTAACTCCAACAGTCACAAAAACATAACGAGTTTCATCCAGCACGGAGGAGCACATCCACCACCTTCATCATCATCATCATCATCATCATCATTAACCATCAGCATCCATCACCTTCATCATCATCATTAACCATCAGCATCCACCACCTTAATCATCATTATCATTAACCATCAGCATCCTGTCAATCAATTACTTATTACTTAAATGCTGTGCTTTATTATTAGCTCTAACTGCCTTCCTTGTCTGTTTCTTTTGAGGTGTGACCGGCTTCCTGTTGGTGTAGTCAGACCTTCATCCATGGCTCTGCTGACTAATACTGGATGGAACCTGAATCTTAATTGGACTGGCGGTCCAGCAGGACGCCCTTAATGGACTCACAAATAGTTTTCCAGTTGTAAGAGTTTTTCCATTTGTTAAATATCTGTACATGGCTGTCCTACATTGTTGTTGCTGCCTGGCCGCTCAAGGAGGATGAGTCCCCCACTGAGTCTTGGTCCTCCCAAGGTTTCTTCCTTAAATAACAACATAAAAGGGAGTTTTTTTTCTTGCCACTGTCGCTTCGGCTTGCTTTTTTGGGGTTTAAAGGCTTTTCATTCTGTAAAGCTGCTTTGTGACAATGTACTGTTGTAAAAAGCGCTATATAAATGACTTGAACTTGAGCATCCACCACCTTCATCATCATCATCGTCATCATCATTAAGCATCAGCATCCACCACCTTCATCATCATCATCGTCATCATCATTAACCATCAGCATCCACCACCTTCATCAACATCATCATCAACCATCCACCTTCATCAGACTCCAGTAATCTCCATTTGGAACCGACTCTGTTGAAGTCTATTAAAGTTTAAAACAGAACTGGACAATTCAACATCTCCATCTTTATAACTGCAATGATTTATTTCTCTCACACACATTTCAGTCCAGCTGCAGACCACAAACACCAACACACACACACACACATATATATATATATATATATATATATATATATATATATATATATATATATATATATATATATATATACACATATACATACACACACACACACACACATCTGAACATGTGTGTGTGTGTGTGTGTCATTTTAACGGCAGCATCTTAATCCAACTTCAAAGCTACCTCACTGCTTCATGGGCCTCATGCGACCTTGAACTCTCTCTCTCTCTCCCTCCCTCCCTCGCTCTCTCTCTCTCTCTCTCTCTCTCTCACACACACACACACACACACACACACACACAGAGCAGAACAGAGCTTTTTAAGTCACATTTCTCTTCTTATTTCTCTTCGCTCCTCACATTTTTTCACTTCATCCATTCTGAGAAAAGTTACCACTAAACAACAGCAGCTGTCTAGAACACACACACACACACAAATACAGTTTGTCTTTAGCTCTATGGTTCAGTATTTGCTGTGCACCGTGATGTTGGGGACTGTGGCAGCCTTCACTGAATAATGTTTGTACTCCATCACACTCCACTGAATCCGGGGACGGAGCCCGAGATCGGTACCCGGCAGGCGTCTCCACATACTTTAGACACGTAGCATAGGTGTGATGGATGCTGAGGTACATCAGCTCTGCCCCCCCCCCCGGTGTCCCAGCAGCCCGCAGTGTTTATTTAAACACACACTCCTGCATTGTAGCTGTGTAATTGTGTGTTGTGCGAGTGTGTGTGGTTGTGTGTTTAATTACAGCGCTCACAAAGTTCTTCATCAGGAGATCTGGAGGTGAGATCTGGAACCTCAGCGTCTTTATACAGAGTAAGCACATTCTGTTCAAATCTTATGGGCTCCGTTTCAACACACACACATTTCATCAGTCATCAGTCACAGACAGACTGGAAGACAGACTGGAACACACACACACACACACACACACACACACGCCCTACGGCATCCTGCTGCTATTACTGCAGTCAACTTGGGAACAAAGGAAATGAGGGCCAGTTGAATCTGAGGAAGAGTATTGGATGAAGAAGGACATCAATCAGTCACAAAGAAGATCAGACGCAGTTCCTTTAAAATCCTACAGGTGGCATACCCTGTTCCTACAGTTGGGTGGCATCACATTATCGCTGCTATTAAAGTGGCTCAGTGTTTTGAATCTGTTTTTATTAAAGTCATGAACAGAATTTGAGTCCAAACATAACCGGTTCCTTTGTGTGTATCATTCATCTGAACCAGTCACGTTACGGACAGGAACGCATTAAAGAACCACACGAGGAACCACACTCTGGAGCAGCAAAAACCACTCAAGTACTCGAGTACACATCCAAAAACTGCACTCACAGGACAGGGTGCTGCGGCCAAACCTCAGTGAAAAACAGAGGACTCGAGAACCTCAGACACAGAACACTGCGAAGAACCTCAGAGCCTTCAAATAAAGAAATCAGAGCAAAGAACATCAAACAGCTCAGTACATACACACTGCAGAGGAGGCATTCACCAAATGTACTAAAATCACAGAACCACAGAAGAACTGCAGGAGGAACCACAGAGGAACTGCAGGAACCATCAGTAAGGCTTAGCTCAGAACATGATCAAAGAATACAGTAGAACAATCACAGAGAACCATACTGCTGTTAATGTAGTACCAAGAACTCAACAGCCATACACACACACACACACACACACACACACGAGAGAGCAGAACCCAAACTCTTTAGATTTGGCTCTACTGAGGAATGGAACATACTGCTTTTGCTGGAGTGTGTGAGTGTGTGTGTGTGTGTATAAATAATTGCATCACCGCTATTAAAATGAAAACATTGTTTTTAGTCTGTGGTTGATCACCCTGAACTGAACACACACACACACACAGTACCCTTGTACACTCTTGTGTGTGCTTTAATATACAGCTTGTAAACCTGTGTGTATGTGTGTGTGTGTACACCTTTTTCTGTGCATTAAACAAATATAAATAATGTAAATAAAATAAAGAGAAAACCAGAGATACAGAAAGAGGACTTGAGTCAGCAGTTTATGAGCTTTTTAGCACTTTCAGCCCAGCAGCAACATTACTGTGTGTGTGTGTGGTGTGTGTGTGTGCGCACACGTGTGTGTCCATCATCTCACTCCACTTTATCAAACCTGTCTGACCTGCAATATTTCTATTTGCTCACTTTAAAGCCTGGTGTGTGTGTGTGTTAGTGTGTTCTGTTAATCTGCTGAACCAGCAGCAAAACATATTTCGAAAAAAAAAAACATGTAAATTAAAACTAGCTCAAACTTTTCTGATGTTGTAGCCCATCCACCTAAAAGTTTAATGAATGGGTGTTTAAATGTTCCAGTTTAATTTTAACAGCTGATCATCATACTGACACCAATGTATTTATAATCAACCAAAATGTATTTGAAACCACCTAAATATCAACATCAACATTGGTCTCAGATCTGCAGAACGTTGAGGTGCTTGGTCTCAGATCTGCAGAACGTTGAGGTGTTTGGTCTCAGATCTGATTGAGGTTCCACTGGATGTTGAAGCGGTTCTGCAGTGATTCTGATCCATCAACACCAGGTTCTGATGCTCTGCACCACCCGGTCACACCGGGACACACCAACCCGGAGAGGGCAGGTGTCTCTAATAAAGTGGCCATTTAGCTTTGATATGATTTGCCATAAAAATGCCATTAAATGCCATAGCAACCACCTCCCAACACCCCAAACACCACCTGGAATGTCACAGTGGCAGCCTACAGACACACTGACCCATACCAAACATCCACCTACAAAAACTCCAACCGTCCAATGAAAGACTATAGCAACCGCCGACTGACAACATAGCAACCACATAGAATGATGTAGAGTTAAAGAGGTCGCTGCTGCTTCATTGGACACTCGAGCCAGTTTTTGGAGGCCTCACCCAATTACAAAGAGACGTATTTATTGTTTGTGCAGATATAGTGTGGTTACCCCATCACACAGAGTGAAGACTGGCGTCGCCGTCATTCATGTCAGCAGGTTCCAATGGATTTCAAAGTAGCATTTAGATGTTTAGCAGAACCCATGGTTCCCAAATGTTGGAGTATTTATTGTCATGTTTACTGCAAACAGATCATGTTCCGAACAAACTAATGCAGATTTGGAACCCCGAAAAACTTCTTCAAAATCAGACACTGTGCATTTATACTTTTAAATAAATGTGTCAGGTTAAACTTTAGACTTCTATGAACTCCACCGTTCTGCTGATTGGTTTATTGATAAATGATCAGCAGAACGTTGCTGTGGGTTTGAAGGCGCTGCACTTTTCTGTAAAAAGCTGATTTCAGATCCTAATGGAGGAAGCTGCTTTGGATGTTCTCTGTTCCGCTGTAAAAAAAAAGTCAGCATATTAATCAACTCCAACGCAGAACCGAAGCCCAATTCATTAGTGGAGGCACTGCTGCTCTTTCCTCACAGCTGTTTGCTTTTCCTAACGGAGAAGAAAATCCCTCCACTGCGAGCGCTCGTCATTCCAGAACCTCGACTGATCTGAAGTCAGCTGGAGAGACGGCACAGCGAGGGAGAGCGCGTTCCACATGAGATCGGCAGGCGCAGCCGTGACATCACAGATGATCAGACTGTGTTTATTAGATGATGTGTTTCATACACATTAGATTGAACATCCGTTCTTTGTGTGTTTCAGATCTGCAGAACGTTGAGGTGCTTGGTCTCAGATCTGCAGAACGTTTAGGTGTTTGGTCTCAGATCTGCAGAACGTTGAGGTGTTTGGTCTCAGATCTGCAGAACGTTGAGGTGTTTGGTCTCAGATCTGCAGAATGTTGAGGTGTTGAGGTCTCAGATCTGTTTGGTCACCAGGTTCTGATGCTCTGATGGTCACACCGGGTGGTGCAGAGCATCACCCGGAGAGGGCAGGTGTCTCTAATAAAGTGCCCATTCAGCTTTGATATGATTTATGTGCTGCACAATTAAGACCCCCCCCCCACACACACACAAGGGTTGTCTGAAGGGTTTACCAGGAAGTTAGATTCTCAGGGGAGGTGTAGATCAGAACCTAATTACTGAGCAACTAGACAAACAGGAAGGGTGTGTGTAGATATGTGTGTGTGTGTAGATGTGTAAATCAGTCCAACCGGTTACTATATATACACTCTTCTGAACCTCGTCTGAAAGAACGCATGCTGAGCAACTGAAGGAGAACCAAAGGAACCGCATCCATGTAACAGTTTGACGGGATAGGTTTGAAAACATGCAGCACCCATGTGACAAGGAAAACCTCCACCACGGACCAGCCAGGGATCTGACACACATAACCCTGCATACAGCAATCTGACACACATAGCCCTGCATAAAACATTCAGTGTATACGCCTGTAAGTGTAGGGTTTTACACCCCAGTGTTGTGTGTGTGTCCTGAGGCACTACTCATGTAATTGGGTGGGGAATTCTTTACACCAGTGTCCAAAGGACTCAATTTCGAATGTCCAACACACACACACACACACACACACACATACCAATTAAGACTAGTGTCATTCAGTAACCTTAAATTATTCACCTCAATTAGTAGTAATGAGTGTAATTAGTGATCTTGATGTGTGTGTCTAATGTGAGGCCTTAACTGGCCACCCAGTCACACTCTCTCTCTCTCACACACACACACACACACACACACACACACACACACACACACACACCAGATGTGTTTGGCTTTTTCCATACTACCCAAGACTTAAGAAAAAAAAAAATTCAGTGTTTAAATACAAGCAAACTGTTTTAGTGGACTTTGGTATGTTCTCCTCCTGTTCACCCTCCATGTTTTTATTTATTTTCACACACACACACACACACACACACACACACACACACACACACTGTTAAACGTACCTAAATACAGTGATCTGAGAGTCTGGTGTGCATAGTTGCTTAAAGCTTTCTTGTGTGTGTGTGGGGGGGGGGGAGCAGAGAGAAAAAGTAATAAGAGCATGAGGCCAGCTTTATATTAACTTTTAACTCACTGTGTGTGTGTGTGTGTGTGTCATTGTTCATTTTTAAATAAGCTTTTGTATTTACAATATTTTTACGTTATTATAAGCACAAAACAATTTTCCACCAATCACACATACGACCATGGTTTTTATATATATGGGGGAAAGTATCGGGGCATCTTCTAAAAGCCTTCACCCTTCACTTTACAGACAGGAGTGAGATGGGCGGGGCTGCAGTGGCGTCTGCAGGGAAGTGGGTGTGGCTTCGTTAGCGTAATCACCCACGCCTCTGGAGCTGCGGAGCGTCACAGTTCAGCTCTTATTAATATGTGACAGAGGTTTAGAGGTGTGCTTTTGAAATTTATGATCTACCTGCGCTGCTAATGCTGGAATTTTTCACACTCAGTAAAAGAAAACAGCGAGGTGTTGTTATATGTCGCTGTGTTTTGACTTGCAGAGTGTGTGTGCAGAGTCTGGACTGCATCACGGTGTGTGTGTTTTATATCAGACTCTGTGGTCAGCAAGCCTGCGCCATTTTACTGTCATTATAGTGCCAGATAAAACACAACTACACTTTCCAAGCAACTTAAGTGTGTATGTGTGTGTGTGTTTTGGAGGGTTATAATTTTTATATAAGTGCCTATTATTATAAGGTAATGAATAGTGTAGTCAGTCTGGGTTGGGATTCATGATGGTCACACTCTGAGCGGGGCAGAACCACAGAAGCATTACTCCACAATCTTTATTAACCTTATTACTTTAATCCTACAGCTTTCCTTAAAGTGGTCCTGCTGTAACCCGAAAAAATACACAACTGCAAAAGAATCAAAACTCAATTCACTGACTTTTTAGGGAAAACTGAGTTATCTGGATGACCATGAACTGAATCGAATCCTGCAGTGTGTCCAATTTAACTGTACAGTTCATAGAATTGAATATTATAAAGTTGACCTTAATGAATTTTAAATAAAATGGTTAGTTAATTCTCTGAATCATTTGTAATAAATCAAATCATTAATATTTATATATATATATATATATATATATATATATATATATATATATATATATATATATATATATATATATCAATTATAATTATATGATTATACATACATCACACCGGGTTTGATTCAATAAGAACTAAACACTTCTTTAATTTTTAATCGATTACATTCATTAACTAAAACAATCATTAAAAACTATCCATGGATCACACGCCACGAGTCTAAATGTTTAAATCAATCACTAAAGTGGAAATGATACTAATGACTTTGATACAATGAGAATCACAAAGTGCTTTAGAGTTAGAAAGATGTTGACTCAGTTCAAAAGTGATTCAACCAAAATCAAATGAATCAGCAGCAGTCACACAGTGAGATGTTCAGTTAATTTACGAATCTGTGTCACAATAAGGAGTCAAGATATAAAAATACATAGATCACAATGAACTGATGTGTTTAAATGAAGTTCATTTGGAATAATCAGTTTCCTTAAAAGAGTCACGAATGAATCAATTCTATTCTAAGTGAATCACATTTATGAGTCACATGTATAAAACCAGTGAATCGATTCTGTATGTGCAATATTTACTCAACCATCAGCACAACTTTCACCTGTCAATCAAGATGATTCACACAATGCTAGGGACTGAGAGTCAGTGTGGGAGGGTTTATAAAGAAAGGCGGAGCTTCAGCATAATGATACAGCATTAGAATATAGGTTTGTTATAATTATAATATTAATATTTGTGATGGACCCGGTGTTTCCAACCATTCATCATTACGACTGAATAAATGAATGCTGGTTACTGTTTCGTTACACTACCTCCGTTTCATAACGAATCTCATTAAAAGTATTTGACATGACGGAGTGTTTGTTTGCTGATGTTGCCCCTGTCTTCGTTCTGAAGGTCGTGTGAGGACAAGCTGTCGTGCTGTTGCTGGTTGAGGTTTTTGGGATCACTGAACGTGTTCCGCTAACTTATGTAAGATTTAAATCAGGCTGCAAATCTTTTTTGTTTAATTCTCTACAGGACACTGTGTACAGAGTGTGTGTGTGTTGCATGCATGGGATGCGGTGTGACATACTGCTGAGTCAAACATTGCCTGTCCTGCTTGCTCTATTTTTCATCTGTGTATATGTGTGTGTGTGTTTGTGGGTATGGCCTCTAGTGTTCCTACAGATGAAAGTCATTTTAATTTTGTTCTATCATATCAGACTCTGATCCAGCGGAGTCAGTAACCAGGGCAACTACTTGTACCCTTCTCTTGACTTGCCTATATATGTACAGTGTGTGTGTGTGTGTGTATGCACATCGCTGACCAAATGTTCCAAAAGCTCTTTCCAAAAATGGACCCAAAGTGCAGAAGAGGCAGAATGTGGTTGACTAAATCCAAAATGATCTAAGTTGTGTTATTTCCAAGTGACCCGTTCAGAGTGTGTGTGTTTGTTAACTGGGGGGGAAGGGGGGATTAAAATGGGTCAGTGATAGTTTAAATAAGAAAACTGAATTTTTAAAAGGATTTAAATTATAATGTAAATACAATAAAGAACTAACTCACACTAACACACAAACCTCTGGAACTCTACAGAATAGGATTAATTTGTAGATTATATTTATTTATAAAAATATTTATCATGTTGGTATTTAATCTAATGTGAACCTTGTGGAGTGTGATATTGAAGGTTCCCTTCCCTTCTTGGTTCCAGTTGTGTGCTCATTAGTTTCTGTGCAGGATCTTTGTTGTGTGATGGTGCTGCGAGCTGACGGTTCCTCAGGTTCCGTCTCCTTCATGTGCATTCAGCAGGATTTGGATGCAGGTGTTTATGCACTCAGCATTAATACTAAGCAGGTGTGTAAAGCACCTCACTGAAATACACACACTTACAACACACACCCACTCATTCGCTTTTTCACTCACACACACACTCTCATCTCATAAAGAATGAATGAATGTCCCATTTGCCGTCTGAAGGATGGAATTGAATCTTACTGCCACTTTTGCTTTGCGTCTTGTGTGTGTGTGTGTGTGTATGTGTGTGTGTTGAGAACAAGGTGGTCTGACTGAAGCCATTTATCTTCATTATGAAGCTCAGCTCTGTAAGAGTCTCTGACAACACAGAAGGAGAACAGAGCTCCACTATACAGTAGCCACCCGATGTGTATATACTTTAAGTGTGTGTGTGTGTGTGAGCTTGGGAAAGAACATAATAAATTATGGGTGCTGTGGCATATCTGGGTTACATAAAGAGCTTTGTTAGGACTCAATGTGCTTTTTAAATGTGTGCTTTTGTGTAGATTGAATTTGATTAAACAACAATCACAAAAAACATCCTATAATATTGGTGTGTGTGTGTGTGTGTGTGTGTGTGTGTTAAAATCTGAGGATCACATCCTTACGATCAGCCATTTGTTGCTCACTGAACTGAAATTCGTCTCCGATGTTTGAAATCCTTCAGAACACAAACTTTATACTAATTGAGAGAAAATGCTGATGAATCAAAGTGCTATGAACGAGTCACTAAAAGAGGCATTTGTTTAAAAAAAAGTCTATACTGAAGATTTTTTTTATTTTAATAAAAACCCTTTAAACGAACGAAACTTTTCTGTATTTACTGTAATGGTTACCCCCCCCTCCCCAAAAAGCAACCCCAACCCAGAGTCCTTGATGAGAGGACACAATAAGGACACACTGCTGCAACTGCCCCCTTAATTCTGTTTTGGTGCAATCGGGTGGCGAGGATGTAAACTCTGACAACTGAGAACAATTTAAGGATGGAGAACTTACTGAGGTCAACAGCTCGTGAACTTCAGGGTCAGAGTAAAACTTCAGACCTCCATGAAGTCACCCAAATATAGTGAATGAATCCTGCTGGGGTCAAAGCTACAGAGATTTTCTCCTGGAACCTAGAAACTCTAGACCTGAGAACCAGACCACGAGACAGAGAACCAATTAATAAATCTCGACTGGGATTAATTAGGGACTCATTTAAATGAGTGAATATTCGATCTTGTAAGTCCTACGCCGGAGGTTTGAGCTTGAAAAGGAATCATATAGGATAAAGATTTACTCTGAATCAGTGAATCACTTGGTCAGAACTTAGATCACACGTCTTTTAGAGATCAGATGAGTCAGTAATTCATTTGTCTAAGAATCGTAATATTATGAACTCTTTTGGTTGGAGTTGGAGATTTGTTCATACGTATGGAATCTGAATCAGTTTCATACTCAATAGAAATGATATGAATCAAAAATAAACTGAACAGAAAAATGACTCATTCTTATTCCAGGGTAAATTTCAGGTAAAAAAATGCAACACTGTCAGGTTTGTGTCTGTGTGTGTGTATACACACACTTCATCTGCACTCATACTCTTGGGATGATCACATCTGTTATCCACTTACTGAGAGAAAAGCTGGGATCAGCATCATAACACACACACACACACACACCTAAAACCTAATAAGTTAAATCTGATCTGAGAAGTTTTAAGGTTCTTCATTAATTTGTGCTGCAGTTTGAAAATCACATGATCCCGCAGTTTAAACAGAGACGCATTACTGTTTCAGACTGACTGCTGACAGAGGAACGTAGAACCCTGAGGATGTGAGAACAGAGGAACATAGAACGCAGAGGATGTGAGAACAGAGGAACGTAGAACCCAGAGGATGTGAGAACCATCTTACAGTCACATCTCCAGAAAACTTAATGTAATCGATTACAATGATTAGTTAATAAAATAAAAGCTAGTTTAAGTCACTTTTTAGTAACACTAATAACCTTGTGTGTGTGTGTGAGATGATTGATGACTACTTGCAGGGAGAAAAAATGTAATTAGGTGGTTTAAAGGTTGTTGCAGCATTGCTCTGCGCTCTGTAACGGAAACATTTACTTATAGAGAGACTAAAGAACCTCCCATCCTGCAACAATTACCCTGAGTGTGAGTGTGAAAGTGTGTGTGTGTGTGTGTGTGTGTGCGCGCATGTGTGTGAGTGAGAGTGTGTGTGTAGGTCAGAGTTTAAGGTAATAGCTTTAGAGTAATAAGAGCTTTTTAATTGTCTCCTTCTGGTTCAGAGTGACAAGCAGATCGACTTTAATCACAAGCAAAACATCTATTAACCAGCTATCATCATTATCACACACACACACACACACACACACACACACACACTCTTAAAGTGATCCTTGACTGTGGACCGTCTGGTCGTGGGAAGTAATTTATGAAGTAAGTGACTTCACTTTAAAGCTCTTAGAACCTCTTATCTAATAAAAGCCCGACACGTGAAAAAAAGGAGTTTATAAAATAAATAAGCCTCAACCCTAAAGATAAAAGACTATTTAAAATAAAAACAGAGCCGTGTAGGAGGAGGGTTCAGTAAATCAGACCAATCACGTCAGAGTTACGGCTCTGAGATGCTGCAGAGCTCTGAGGGAACACGCAGAACATGTTCGGATCTTTAGAACTGAACTGTACACACTAAAGAACAAACAATTACAGTTAGAAATATAAATACCTCTTACACACGTACGTGTATGTGTGTGTGTGTGTGTGTGTGTGTGTACACTGCATATGAGATTTGTATTATTTCTGACATATAGTCTATGATCTCACCTTATTGCCATCTTGTAGGGTCCAGAAGTCAGAGCCCAGCAGCAGGAACTGTTTTATATTTCATTAGCTGTCAGAAAAGCTGCATGTCCCACCCCCACCTCACCCCCCCACCCCACTGCAGGTGCCAATACATACTTCAGTAAGAATAAAAGCTAAATATGTGCCCCCTTTGGACTGAGCTGCATTTCTGCATTAATCAGCTCCGCCGGTCCCGCCGCCGCAGATGAGGAGCATGAGAGTATTTTGGGCGTCGGCTGCTCTGCACGCTCATGAGGCGGAGTCTTAATGACTTTGGACTGGACCTTGGCATCTCCCAAACCCTTTAAACTGTCCGCTGTGGATTTAGCCCCGTGGTCTGGTTCAGGTGATGGAGGTCTCCCCCGAACTCCTACACTGTCCAGACATCTGACAATAACAACTCCACCCCCTCTGCTTCTCCACCATGCTTCATAGTTGCCATGTGTTCTGATGTTGGTGCCTTTATGTTCTCTATACCTCTTGTGTGTTCTGTACAGAGTTCTGTGAAGCATCACGTCAGATTTAAGGTCTTTAAATATCCATCAGTCCATAGTTTTGTTTATTACAGAACTCGGGTCTCTTGCTTCTGGTTAGTCTTCATCTTAATAAGAGTAGGACTCAAAGCTCCTGCATGTTCTCCTGTCTGTGTTTAGACTTTAAAGTTTTAAAATGAGTTTAATATGTCTAGCTTTTGTTTTTTATCGCTTGTCTTGATGTTTATGTAATCAGATCTCAGTACATATTCGTTCCTGAAGCTTCAGACTTTCTGTTTTTATTTTATTGTAGTCTTCAGAGCTACAGCTGAAGGTTACATCTCATTTTCTGGAGTTCCATCTGATGGCTGTGTGTTGTCTTTGATGTTCAGTTCTTCAGCAGGCTGGGTTTAGGGTGTTGCTCCTGGGTAGTCTTAGAGTTTTGAGTTAAATCACAGTGTGTCAGTCTCAAATCTAATCTTGATTTGGCTTAGACTCGGAGCATCAGCTCATGGTTGATCTCTTAAGCTTCCTCATTAGTGCTTGAGATTTTGGGTTAGTCTTCTGCACCTGGGTGATTATCAGAGGAGGAACCTCAGTCGTTTGATTCAGGACGTGAGGATCTTCTGACTTTATCTGAGGAGAAGCAGCTCTCAGTTCTGATGTTTATCTCTGGAAAAGCACAATGTTGCATAACATCCTCTCAGAGGGTAATGATGCGACACTGGGCCAGATGGAAACCGGAGACGTGATGATGCGTTCTGTCGCGGCTGAGCAAAATCAGACCCACACCGCCTGCGACAGTCCACATATTCAAACCGCAGACGCTCCCTGTGCTGACGGGTTCTCCCCGCACCGAACATCCAACAATTAAAACGCCTGAATCTGCTGACTGTAACCCTGACAGAGCACAGACATCCATACACACACTCATGATGATGATGATGATGCAAACAGTCTAAATATAGATCTCTCTCATGTTCCTGAGGATCTCAGTTGGGCAGAGGTTTGTTTGTCCATCCAACTTCAGAAATGTGATTTTCCCTTTTTACCCAGAATGATGGAAAAAAAATACGAGTTGTTATTTGGTTTTCTTCCTCCATCTGTAATCCTCTCTCACACTATCCATGCAATCACACCTCATAAAGCAGCCGGTGTTTGACAGCGAGAGAGGGAGAGCGCGCGAGAGCGAGAGCGCGAGAACGTGCTGAAAGAAAGACTGATGCTGAGGACGAGAGTCAAACGAGGCCGAGCATCTGGGCTCGGTGAATTTTACATTACGACAACTTAACGTCGGCAACGTGGCCCGCAGAGTGTTAGAATCCTAACATATCAGGATCAGTCGATGACAACACAGTGGGAGGGGCCTTGTTTAAAAAGAATTAATTATTGTATCTATTATTACTACATCTTCTTCACCTCCATCTCCACCAGACAGTGAGCGAGGTCTCTGATGTATTTATGAAGAACCTGCACGACAGTAACACGCTGATCTAACCCTTCATCTCCAACTTTATTAAAGTTTAGGATTTTAAATCGGAGATCAGCGATGCAAGAGCAGTGTGTCTTACACATCCATCTCAATATGAGACGTAAACATCTGCACTAATAATTATTACAACCTGAAAGAATCAGCAGTGTGTGTGTGTGTGTGTAATTAAGATAATTACTGTATTAGCGTAATAAATCATTTGTCAAAAGAAAATGTCTCTGCTTAGTGTCGACATTCTTCGTACATCACATACTCAGAGCAGCAAGCACACGCATAAACACACACACTTTTATATGCAAGGATAGAGATGTCAGAAAAAAAAGTTGTAACAGTCTCTCTGTGTGTAACTGTCTTTGTGTATGTGTTGATGTTGTATGATGGTATGAGGTGTATGATGTTCTCAGATTATTCTGCGGTGTGTGGAGTACATTTTAATCCAATCATTACTCCTCTACCCTCCTCCAGTGAGACGGGGCGCCCTGACCGTGGATCACATTTATTAACCAACCGGCAGAGTGGAGCGAACACGAGCTGCACGCTGCACAATGTGACTGACATCAGGACTGATGGGCTTCATCAGAGGAGTGAGGCTCAACACACTCCTATTACGTATCAAAGTTTAAAACACACACACACAAATATATATATATATATATATATATATATATATATATATATATATATATATANTATATATATATATACACATACATATATACATACATATACAATACATATACAATAAATAATATACAATAAATAATATACAATACATATACAATAAATAATACATACATATATGAGGTAACTGAGGTTTTTAGGCTCAGTGTTATATGTGTAATCAGTAAGTGTGTGTGTGTGTGTGTGTGTGTGTGTGTGTGTTTTGCTCAGGACAGATTGTGTAGTGTGGGAACCACAGGTGTGTGTCACAATCCTGCAGTGTGAACATTACATTATTAATCACAACTAATTCAAAAGAACACATCGATAACAGAATCGATTTAATAAACAATAATATGACTTTATTTAATTATTATCACAGTTCAGGAGGTTTGTGTAACAACTAGATGGAAAATAAGTTTAAACAGACATTTTTATTTGTTTGGCACTTTATACACACACACACACACTCTATGTATGAGCTCTATTGGCTGATCCTTTCTGCTGGCTCACTACACACATCCATTAGATCAAAAACAGCCTAGTCTATGTGTGTCTGTGTGTGTGTGTGTGTGTGTGTGTGTGTGTGTGTGTGTGTATATGTATGTGTGTGTGGAGGTCCTGACCGGCCCTGAGGTGTCCAGTGTGCGCCGGAGAATAAAGAGAAAGGCCAGATTTCATGCACTGTCTGTGGGATTTAGATTGCATGAACTGCCACAGTGTTATTGCTTACACATGTGGAAGACAGACACACACACACACACACACACACACACACACACTGGAGGTTTTAAAGTCCACCCTGGGGCAGTAATTGGGCAGTCTTGCTCATCAGTTGACTGAATCTTCCAATACCAATCTGTATCAATAAACTCAGTGAACATTCCTCTCTGTTTAGTTAGCGGGCTGGTTCACAGTTTATTAAACAGGTCGGTTGGTTAGTGAGTGTGTTTCTGTAGAGGCTCGGTGCCGGCAGGGCGTGAGTTAAAACCCCAGTGATGACTGGGAGTCTGTTCAGAACCTTTGATGTGGAAATAAAAGAAATGTGTTGCTTGTCCTTTCTTCTATCCATCAGTCCAACTGTCCATGAGCCGAAGGACGCACAGGTCACAAATTAAAGAACCATCAACCAACACGCAGAATACACAAGTGGAACCTCACACACAGCACAGGAACCTTCAAATTTACATGTTCTTGTGGTTTTCTTGTAACTAAATTAACTAAAAAGATGTCAATTAATAGTTACAATTTAACTCAATTAACATTATTATTAAAGTAGGCGTTTGAGTTTCCTCTTTGATCTTTTGTTTCCTGACCTTTTTATGTTAAATTTGAAGTGGGTTTATATTTTCGAGGTACAGAGCCGTGTTTTCGGTGATTAAAGTAAAGGTGATAATTAATGATCTGATTTTAAGTTCTAATGAACTGAAATCTAAGAATAAATACAGATTTCGTCTAAAGAAAAAATCTTTTAAATCTAACTTCTGATATTTTGCTCATTGTTTTCTTAACTTGGCTTTGTCCCTTATCCAGTCATCATTGGGTCCTATCCCAGCTTTTTCTCTGGTCTCTTCCCGCCAGTTCTTTTTAATTTCTTCCTATTTGCTTTCTTTCTTTTTTTAATCGCTTATTTAATATCTCATTCTGTCTCAAACACTAATCTGTCATTTTTCCCACCATATTTATTTCTTTTCCTCCTTCCGTCTCTCCATCTGTATGTTTTTATGATGTTACTTTTATCCATCATTTTCATTTTCTCTGTCTGTTCTGCGTGCTATTAACTTCAGCGTGTTTTTTCTTCACGTCTGTTTGTATTCTCACACTCCTCCAGCTCCCCTGTGTTCCCACATTCTTCCTTGTTTTTCTTTCCTCGTCTTTGGGGTTTGATTTTTGTGATCATTAAAATTCTTTAAACTCATTTTTTTCTCTGTAACTCCCTCCATTTTATATCCACTGTGTTTCTGTTGATTTTACAATACAATCGTATGACCTTCTTTCAAATAGAAATCACACACACACACACACAATGTTTTAAAAGATAGTTGAGCAATAAAAGTGTTATTCTTTACACGGCCAATATACTTTAGTGTACCCAACAGGGCACTACCAAAACCCTACGGGTCACCACACACCCACTCACACACACACTCACATTCAGTAGGAAGTCTTCCATAAGCCACACATTCCACGCTGAGACAAGCTTGAGAGTGGGTTACATTTCCACAGAGAACAATTTCCTGTCAGGGATTTCACTAACTTTGAAATAACACACACACACACACACACACCATGATTGGGAGTTGCTGTACTCAATATGGACCAAAAATTCTCTCTAAGGAAAAATTCAACATTTCATATCTGCCAAAAAGCTTTAAAGCCTTTGCAGTGTGTGTGTGTGTCCACAGCTGGATAAAGAACAATATTTATAAGCAGCCTCTGTGATGTACTGCGCAGTGAGAAAAACATAAATCCTCTCAATATTGGTGTGTGTGTGTGTGCAGCGCTGTCATCAGGTGTGGGTCAGAGAGGTGCCTTTTAGAAAGATGAGAACTATATGCTGTTTAAGAACCACAAGAAAGCAGAACGAAAGGAACACTTACATTATTAAGTCTACAGTAGAATAATGTTCTGTTACGGATCACACGTCGAGTACGGAACAGAAATCAGATACACAGCACCTACACACTCTGCACCTACACACACTGCACCTACACACACTGCAAAAACGGTGCATAGAGCATTCAGGGCAGGGATAGGAACCACACGGTTATTAATTTGTAGGTGGCTCTTTGGCTCATCTCTAGCAGGAGTGAGAGCACTTGGATTTCAATAACTACAGTGCGCCATCTACATCACCTACATCACCACCTGGTGCCTCTTCAGCTGAGCCCAACATGTAGCTCTGCCACCTGGTGGTCATACATATGAATGATTGAGCAAACCGGTTCCTCTGATACATTCACAGTCACAGTGTGTGATGGTTTTTAAATGGTTACGATGGTTTAGGTGGTTCACAGTAACGATACCGACGGTGTTGGACTGCAGCAGAGAGGTGCTGAAACGGGAAGCACTCATCCCCAAAGTGTTTAAGGAAATAAGGTTTAATGAATCTGTCCTCTGAACCGTTTATAAATTTGTCCTCTGAACCGTTTACAAATTTAATAAAACAATAAAATCTGAAAATACTGCACCGTTACACACACACCTTATGTATAAACAATAGGGATTGTTTTAACAGTGTGTGTGTGTGTGTGTGTGTGTGTGTGTGTGTGTGTGTGTGTGTGTGGTTAAATAGGGTAGACTTAGAATGCTCGGGACTTTCCAGTGTTGAGAGACGAAACAAAATCAAAGCGCTTGCTGTTTTTAAGTTTCAACACACACACACACACACACAGACACACAAACAGAAGCACACAAATACACTACATACACACACAAAGTGTACACACACACACACACACACCCTCTCAGTAGGAGATATTTTTGTTCATGTCTTTGGTTCACTGATGTGTAAAACTGAACATATGTATCTGATTATTGATTATTACTGATTGGTATTGATCTGTATGTTATACTCAGTGTTTAATCTAATGATCAGAGTAGAATCCATACTGTTCTCCTGTTTCAGCCATTAGGAACTCGTTGTTCTGTACAGGAGGTCTTAAAAGGTGTTTTAATGACAAAACTAAATTAAGAAAGTAAATGGTGGGTAAACATACCATTCAGACAGTATGACACGCTTATCTTTGGTATATTCTCCTGACACTAAAAGCTTTAGTTCCTGGAGTTCTGCCATGTTAAATCTACGTATTAACATTTTAAGATGCTCACTGTGAACCTTCCTCCTGAAACGGCTTTGATTTAAGGTCTAACGCTCTGTAAACACCGCCACGGGGCCGATATCCCTGCACACTACACAAAGATCAAAGTTCTTCTCTGTCGGTGGAACCAGCTACTAAACTTCAGGATAGTGTACTGGCCTAGTACAACTTTGGCGGTGGATTTGGGACGTACGCAGTAACGTGCATTTGGATAACAGTTTATTAACTGCCGTACGATCTGAAACTCGTCTCGCAGTTCCGATGCTGAACTCGTTCTGACCTCGGCGGCGTTCCAGAATGATGCAGAACGTTCCGGAATGGATCTATTGCTCCCCTCAAGAGTCCCGCTGGGGGTCAGGGGCCATCAAAGAAAGCAAACGGCGCACGACCGAGCACTATTGTGCTTGGAAAAACTTTACGGCGACACACGCTGAGTTTCCAGACTTGTCTTGGTACGTGGCCGTGAACGTGTGTGTGTGAAATGAAGACAACATCTGGTCTGTATGATTTCTCTCTGTCTCTCTCTCTCTCTCTGTCTCTCTCTCTCTCTCGGCCGCACCTCTGAGATATATGCTGTGAGCTTTAAAAGCAATTTCAGAGCGTCGCGAAAGCAGCCAGAAAGCGCGAGAGAGGAAATGAGGACGAGAAGAGGAATGTGGAAAGAGGGTGAGCGAGCTTTTAAAAAGCAGGAGAGAGGGAGATCCAGAGACTTGGTGGTTGGAACCCAATTCCTCTGGAACGGCGTCAGTAAGCTTCCTAACACATGTTCCTCACAAAGAGAGCAGAAAGTGGGAACGCCGGTGCAACTGCTTGTAATTTTTTTTGGCGTCACTCTCTAAGTGAAATAGCTGCAACCTACGCAGGGCGACATGGGAGATTTATGTATGAGGGCTAAGACTTTACTGGGGCGTGGGGTGTGTGTGGGTGTCGGGGGGGAGGGGGGTGGCGTCCAGCAGGAGAACTTTTGGTTCGGAGTAGCAACAGTGAGAAACCAATTTCCCAAAACAGATCTTATAATCATGAAATCTAATTAATGAGATGCTGCTGACATTAACGAGCTGTTAACTAACTGAAGAGTCTGATCTCGGATGATAGACTTCAGTAAATTAACAAGTTTGTGTATAAAAATCTAAGTTTTATGGATTAAATGTGGCACCAATACGCCACCATGACCATCTGTTGTCATCTTATTAAATATATTAAAATAATTTTAAAAAATTATAATAATATCAAACATAATTAATTACAACAAATATTAGACCACATTAATATTAATTACACATATTATTTTATTATATTATATTAATATTTGGCGGCACGGTGGCTTAGTGGTTAGCACGTTCGCCTCTCAGCGCTAGGGATTCCCGGTTCGAATCCCCATCTGGGTGGAGTTTCCATGTTCTCCCCGTATCTGCGTGGGTTTCCTCCGGGTTCTCCGGTTTCCTCCCACAGTCCAAAAACATGGATCAAGTTAATTGAGTTCTCAAAATTGCCCCGTTTAGAGTGTGTCTGTGTGAGTAAGTGTGTGCCCAGCGATGGATTGGCGCCCTGTCCTGGGTCTATCTGCCCAGCGCCCGAGATGTTCTTTCCTGGATGGGCATGGGGAACCCCACCGCGACCCTAATAGAGGATAAGCGGAAGATAATGAATGAAAGGATATTAATATTTTATTAGATGTGGTAATAAATATTTAAAGCAATCATTCTTTTTAAGGTTAAATTTAGTTAATTTTAGTTTATATTAGCAGGATCATTAATATGTAATTATAATAATATTGTATGTAATTTTATTAAATGTAACTTAAATATTATGTTAAATCTATTCAATAATAATTATATAATATTAAATTTTATAAATAATTATGTCACCTAATATACAAATACTGTATATTTACTGATGTAATACATTATTGATGCATAAATATGTATATATCTAATAAATTGAAGTGAATTTAAATTTTACATAAAATGTATAATCAATATGAAATTAATACAAATCTATTTCAATAATATATTATGTAAATCTAAACCGAGTCACAAGGTTCAAGTTCCTGAACCAAAGGTTCCAGCAGTACTGCCTAGCATTTAGTCAGAAAAAGGTTCCACATCAAAACATTCCATTTTCGGTTCTAATGAATCTATTGTTATAGAACCAGAAGCAAACGCTATACTTAAAAATGGATTATGTACTTTTAGGCTCAGTGTGTGAGAAAGAAAGACCGAGAGAGTGAGCATGTGTGTGTGTGTGTGTGTGTGTGTGTGTGTGTGTATATGTGTGGTCTGTGTTTATGACATTATGATAAACAAAACTGATCTGTAGGGTTCTGGAACGTGTGTGTGTGTGTTGTGACCCTGATGGTTCTGAATCAGAACTAATCAGAAGGTTCTGGAGATGGAAACGAGGCGTTGGGTGGACAGACGAACACACCGCTGATGGAAAACACATTTTGGCGTCTTTGCGCAGGCCGACACGCTTGTCTTCGTCTGGCCACAACCCGAAGAAAAGCCACTTCATCCCCACTCATGAAAAAGCACACTGGCCTTTGATGTCATCAATAAAACAGTCTTATTACAAAGGTCATGTGATCTTTACCACCTCCTGACCCAAATCAGCATTACAGACAGACGGACAGACAGACAGAGAACGAGAGACAGTAACAGAATTACAGAGAGAGAGAGAGAGAGAGAGACCGAGTGAGCGAGCGAGTGAGAGAGCGAGGTCAGACAGGACAGAGAAAATTTACTTGGAGCTCAGACGCTGTAAAGTCAAAAAAGCATGCAGATTTAAAAATGCCAACATGAAACACACACACACACACACATACACACACATCCTAAAGATTTGACACACATGTATTTGAATGTCGAAGTCCAGATGGGGAATTTTTTCTGAACACTCAGATCATATTAATGTCCATTACTCACCTCATATCAAAGCCAGAGACACGCACACACACAAACGTGTGCACAATACACACATACACAAATATGCATGCAAACATTTGCAATACACACATATTTATACACACACGCGCGCACACACACACACACACATACACACCCTTTGTGGTCTCTCTTGTTATAGTTCAGTGTTTCAGGACCAAACCTGCTTTAAGAATTTAATATGAAAACATTTAGAGTCTGATTTACAATCAACAGCTGAAATATCAGACCACACACACACACACACACACACACACAGCTGAGTACAGTATGCTGTGTGTTCTTATCTGGCGGCCCATGTTCTCCTGCTCAATGAAGACAATGTTTAAACATGTGTGGGATGTGAGGGTGAGTGCATCCCAGCTGCATCTCTTTCTCTCTCCGTCTCCTTCTTTCATGCATACAAACACACACACACACACACACACACACACACACACACACACGTAGGACTCACTTTGGATGACTTCCTCCTGCATTAAAAGCAACTCTGACAAAATCATCTAAACATTTATTAGTTATAAGACAAACACACAGTGTTTCTTAAATTTTGAGTTTATACAACGTTAATGTTTCACTAAGGGACCAAAACTGTTATTACTAAAGATTTAAAACACAGCTGCTCACACACATACGCACACACTAGTGAATGCATTATGCACTTATTTAGAATGGATCAACGATTTAGGAGGACAGAGTTTAAGGGTCTTGCTCTAAAGTCCACCGGATCTCTGCTGGTCCTGGACCTTAAAGACAGACCACTGAGCCCTTATTTCCTCCAGATCCCTGAGTGAATCAGAGCCGCAGGGTCCAACACATGCTACAAAGAGATGTTCTATTCCTTGAAACATGTGGCCTGGTCGTCTTCCAAGTCCGAAAAAGAGACACAACAATCTGGACTAACTAATAACATGGAGCCGAATCACTCAGAGTTAAAAGCTTGTAGTTATCAACACCGCATTAACAGGTTAACAGCTGGAACATCCTGCAGCTCAACATAAATCAGAGCTTCAGTCTACCGGAGCTGAGGCCCAGAGGTTCCGATACCCATCAAAGATCCAGAGAACCTTCAGATTTTATGAACACCGTTGTTTCTCACAACTATTAGGAGATTTTATGAGGTTTAAACTCATTTCTAATAAATCCAGATCCAGCAGCTCACTACTGAATCCATTCTGAATCTATTGATCCTCGAGTCACATCGATCTGCTCCTGTTTCAGGAGCCCTGCGGTTCATTCAAACTGTTCTGAAGGATCGTTATGATTAAATTAATATTAATTCATATGAATTTGTTATTATTGTTCATACCCCCCACCCACACATTTATAAAGAAAAGACATGGAAACCTGATTAAAGTGAAATTATTAAATAATCTGGCTTTAAAGTGATGCTTTATTATCAAAAGTGTCACACACACACACACACACAGTGTAACTGCAGAACTGACACTTGGGGGCGCTCTCCTAGACTCAGAGACTAATTAAACATAAATCACACTTACAGCTACATGATAAAGATAAAGGACTCTTAGCTTTGTTTTGTAGGTCAGGCTTTTTCAGGCTGCTACTGGGAATCTTCAGGAACATAGAGTCAGCAATTTGTTCACACACACACACACACACACACTATAGAGGTAGACAGAATCAGGGTGCAAATAATACAGTAATGAAAAACAACAAAATATGACTATAATTCAAACAAACAAAATGCACCTTAATAACATCTTAAGTATTAACTCTCTCCTCATACTCCTCCTCGTCATTATTATTATTATTATTATTATTATTATTAATAATAATTATTATTATTTTTGATCAGTGGGAAAGATAGAGATGTATATAAATCTTATTATTTTAATGCTGTAATATTAACATTAGTCTCAGTATTACAGATCCTAAACACTCTCCAGAAAAATGTACACAGAATCAGGTTCTGAACACATTTACTGACCGCAGAACCTGATGGAGTTGGAGAAACCTCCTTTATGTGTATTTTTAACACCTCCGATTGGACCCCCGAGGTTTACTGTGGACATAATGAAGACTACAGACTGACACACGACCTCAGAGCTTCCAATCACATCCCCACAAAACGAAACACAGCTGGAAATTAAGACAGAAATTCTCTATATATATTCCTTTTGTTAATAAAAAGGGACATGGACGCTGGGACATTGACCTGAAAACGAGCTTGGATTGAAAAAGAAAATGGATCTGTAATCTCTTCATGAAGCTCTCAGTATTAATATTAATATGAATCTGATGCTGTGATCTGGAGACTCCAGACAACCCCTAGGTGTGAGTGAATGAATGAGTGATGCCCCTCGTGATGAACTTGCATGTTTCCAGCACAGACTCTGGTTTCACCACGTCATCTGAGTAAAGACACAGATTTTTGTGGAATTCTGAAAAAAAGCCATCGCTTTAGGAGACTCCAGAACTTTCTCGATCTCTCCACTACACTCTTAATATCTCTCGCCCATGGTTCCCCATGGTATCGCCACTCTGCTATTTATGGAGTTTCTCCCATCACTCCATCACTCAGTCACACTCAGCTCATTCAGCCTCCATTCCTCACTTCATCCAGTTTCAGTGCCTCACCTAATCCTTCGCTTCTGCGTCACCGAAAAATGGAATGCCAGTCGCTGATGTAAAGGGCACACGGGTGGCACGGCGGATTAGGTCTGAGGTCTGGCACTGAACGGACACAGGCTGATGAGGAAGTAAGACTTAATGTCTCCTTCAATGATCCACGACATCTCCGGACACCACGTCCATCACGACCGAACCCCAAGTTTGTCATCATAACACATCTTTAAAGAAATGTCACCACATCACAGCCGTATTGCAAAATGTAAACATAATCTCCGGTTCGGCAGGATCAGCTCACAGGTCTTATAAGAAGCGCAAGCGGCCCTAAAATAGGAATATTAGTTTTTCACCCCAAGATCAAAGAGAATCATCAGCTGAAGTTTAACGTTCATCTGCAAGAGTTTGTTCTGAACAACAAAAAACTTGCTTTATTAACAACTACTGATGGAAAAGTGACGTGCACAATGCTGGTCCTATAACGGGCTTCTGAAAACAAAGACATCACCTCACACACACACACACACATTCCGCTAGCGTGTCCTCGTAAAAATGGCACAACTGTTGAGCGTTCCATTAGATGCTCTGATTACACGCTTTTAAAAAGAGAACACATGTGCATATGAAATATGAATCAGACACTCGATACACACACACACACACACACACAGAGCTTCATTCTGACAGTGTTTCATTGATTAGTGAATTGATTTTTCTTCCTTCTTGTTTCCTGTAATGGAGCTGTTAAGGCTGTGTGTGTGTGTGTGTGTGTGTGTGTGTGTGTGTGTGTGTGTGTAATAGCTGAAGGTTTGACGTAAGCTTTTGAATCTGATGCAAACAGAATTTAAAAAAAAAAAAAAAAAAAAAAAACTACACACGTGCACACACACAGCTGATAGTTTTACTGGACGTGTAACACACTTCTACAACTTGTGTATAAAATTCACACACTCTGCACATAGTTTTTTTTTTTTTTTACTTTTTGATGATTATAAATTTAAATTAATGTTTATTTGCTAAAAGTGAATTTAATTATAAAGACTTAAGGTTCAAACCAGTTATGTCTTCCGTCCTCATTAATCTTTATTATTAGAACTTTTTATTACAATTCTGACCTACTAAGCCAATCAAACCTCTTACTCCAAATACGCTTGTTTAAATTTGGTTGGTTGTTAAGAACAAATAGGCAGCACGGTGTCTTAGTGGTTAGCACGTTTGCTTCTCAGCACTAGTGATTCCTGGTTCGAATCCCCATCTGGGTGGAATTTCCATGTTCTCCCCGTGTCTGTGTGGGCTTCCTCTGGGTTCTCTGGTTTCCTCCCACAGTCCAAAAACATGGATCAAGTCAACTGAGTTCTCCAAATTGCCCCATATAGAGTGTGTATGTGTGAGTGAGTGCGTGTTCAGTGATAGATTGGCATCCTGTCCTGGGAGTATCTGCCCAGCGCCCGAAACGTTCTCCCCTGGATTGGCATGGGGAACCTCCCCGCGACCCCAATATAGGATAAAGCGGAGGATAATGGATGGATGGTTAAGGACAAATGAAGCCCACACCATGGGGCAGTGTAGAGGTATCAAACCAAATGGAGGAGTCTGGAAGGCTCATATTTGTAATAATGAGACACAGTGACGTTCTTCTTTCCGCTGTTGCTTCACGTTGCTCTTCGAAGCTTTAGAACATTGTAAAGTTACTTTAAAACTCTAAATAAACCAAACTTGAACTCCGTCTTCTCCTCTTCAGTGTTGGTTCTGTATGAGTGTTCTGATTGGTCCGTGGCGCTGCGTCTCTGACGCGTCTGTAAGGTTAAATCTGCTGTGTGATAAGACTGAATGGAGTGAAGCTCATTTTCTGCTCTGAGTTTTTTAACTTAAGCTTTTAAATTATGAGCCCCTTGCAGACCTGCTGAAATAAATCTGCAGCAAGTTGGCTGCGTCCCAAACCACACAGTCTTGTAATAAACAATATCATTAGTGTACTAAAAGTGTCCTGCCGGTGTTCTGATAGAGCATGGGGTTTGGGACGCAGCCAAAGCTGATATTTTTTATGATCTATTATTGGATGTTCACTTAAAGCTTTAATTCATACTATGAACTATATTAAAGTATCACACACACACACTCACACTTGTGTAATATGACATAAAAATAGATGATGTGCATTTCACCTGTCAGCTGTTACCATGGCAACATGGGGAATAAAGAATCCATTTAAAACACCTGGTGTATGTGAATGACATACAAATCTGTGTGTGTGTGTGTGTGTGTGTGTGTGTAATCTGATTTTAATGTGCTTCACCGTGTTAGCGTTTTAGCCCACAGCTATTGGTTCTGCTACATTAGCAGTTTGTTGTTCCTTAGTGTACGCTATGCTAAGCTTACTGTACCATTACAAGACTTTACACTTCACTGACTTTACACTTAAAACTAAAATTTTCTCCCTGACCTTTCTCTCTCTCTCTCTCTCACACACACACACACACACACACCATAATCCTGAACACCAGGCTCTCAGACGCTCCACAAACCTGAATGAAAAACAATCATATCTGATCAATTCCACTCTGATTCTAATCTGAAACCAAAAGTAATATATTTAATGTTAAAGTTTTAAGTAAGGTGCAAAGGGACCAGGGATAAACACCCAGAGATGCCCGTCCCCACCGTGCTTGTCAGTGGCAGCAGTAGGCTGTGTGGTGGTTTCCATTTTCAGATCACAGTTTCAGGGAGTCCCTGCACTCTGACCCCAAATATCAGGTGTGGACAGGTAAAGCAATTAGAATAATAATTTTATAATAATAATGTGCCTTTGTAATAACCACAGTCTGAAAATCTGACTAATCACCTCATCAGTGCTGAAGTGGTACAGAGACAGAGAGCTGGTAATGTTTAACCTTCACAATGACCCAATATCACTTTAACATCTGTATCTTATTCCTTACGATGGTGTGTGTGTGTGTGTGATAATGACTGCCTTCTAGATGAAAGCAGCAGCTAAAGCACACGATCAGAGATCAAACACAGTTTCTAACACATAAATGTGTCAATATACACACACACAGTTTCCTGAAGTGCAGAGGAAATGTTTCTAAGTGCAGTCACTAATAAGAGGACAGAACGTCTGTGTGTCCGTGTAACAATCTCATGTGAGGATAATCATTAGCAGAATAAAAGACATCAGGGTTCTAGTGTCAGATGGGAGTGCTAGGCCACTCCCCCCTGTTTCTTACTTCGGTTTTTGGCAGTTTTGGGTTCCCGTAGGTAGGGCCATCCCCGAGAGCTGGGATTGGGTCCTACCTAGTCACATGGGTCCTACCTAGGCCTGCTGACTAGACTTAAAGAGCGTATGCTCCCTGAGTCAGCAGGCCAGAATTACCATTGTTACAATTGGTTGCGGTTGTGCTATGTTTTTGTTCGACGTCGCGTTGGAATTCATCTCGGTTTCGGTTGCGCCGCCTTTGGACGGACTGCGCTCCCCACTTTTGACATCTAGATTCTTTGTAAATTGTGTTGGATAGTAGTTAGTAATAGTTGGGTACCATGTAGAACTAATGTGTGTGTCTGCTTCACACACACAGCAGGACTGTCTGATTGCATGCATGTTAATTATTTCTTAGTTAATTATTGATAATTGTTTGTCTTGTGTTTGATCTGAAACAAAAGACTGAAGCACAGAGAATGCATTACTGACTCCATTAGTATATGGACGCCTGCATCCCAAAGTAACACTGAACATCAGAATCAGAATACTTTATTGATTCCAGGGGGAAATGCAGATGTTACAGTTTCTCAAGTTATAAAATGTACTATATATATATATATATATATATATATATATATATATATATATATATATATATATATATACACACACACACACACTATATCAAAAAAAAGTGACAAAGTATTACTCTGAATTACTAAATATCCAACACTCAAGATGTAAAGATGTACTGATCCTAATGCTGAAGGTTCCTCTAAATTAGGACCTTAGAACCTTTACATTTTTGATATATTATTGTGGTTACAGTCAGACTTTTTGATTGGACAGCAGGGTGGGCCTCAGGTGTGCGAATGTTCAAAACAGACATAAATACCTGATTTATTCTTTCTTTCAGCGCTCGTTCCATTATCACAAACAGTGGAAGGTGTTCGTGTGGAATGATGGGTAATCTGGGTTAACCTTCATTAATATTTATATGCAGAGGTGTGGCTGACGTGAAAGCTCTTTCATGAACCAATCAGAGACGAGGAAACACTGCGCACTCACATGCACTCAGCTCTCACCTACTGCTTATTAAATTCTTGAGCTTTTCTCACCCGAGTTAAATTTGGGCCGACGCTGACCCGAACGTCACGACACGCAGAACTCAAGAAGAAGCACCGCAGACGAGTTCCATCAGGATCGGGATCGATTAACAGAATGCAACAGCTTTAAAAAGAAAAGCACCGATAAATATCTCTTTGAAGTTGATTTCAAAGCAACATGAGAGGAATCAGCTACGGTGAGATGAAGGTCGCGAGCAATACTACAATTAAATATGAAGGCTGCGCTGCCAGCTGATGTTATGGGTAAAAATGATTTATCTAGACCCTTTACTGTGGTTTAAATGTCTGTGCGCTGGTTCTCTGTTTAAACATTCGACCAAATTAGCTCCAAATCTGGAACTGCTTCCATTCAGGATCCTCGGAACCCTGGTGCAGTTTAAGACGTTCCTTATTTCTATTGGCTTCAATAATAAATTTTCCAATCTGTCGATCTTAATCAGGATAATGGGAAGTGCTACAATATTTTGATTCTGATTCAGGTCGGACACGGACACACACACACACACACACACACACACACACACACACACATTTAGGCCTGGTGAAAATAATTCATTATCTCCTGCTTTATCCTCCACTGGGGAGGCTCTCCATGCCCATCCAGGAGAGAATGTTTTGGGTGCTGGGCACCTCACACAGACACATATATAGATCAGGCCTGGTGGAACTGTGCATCTCAAATGTAACCACTTCAGACTGTGAGAGGAACCCAGAGCTCCCAGATGAACACCATGAGGACATTGGTAGAACATACAAAATCCAAAATGGATGTTGAAGCCAATACACGTGTGAGGTGAGATAACGAGTCGCTGCCCTTTACCAGGTTTAAAGAAAATACAAAACCAAATACAACCCCCCCCTCATGAATAATAAGTAGCAGGTCTAATCTAATCTTCATATAAGAGTAGAGAACAGATCCTCATTCAGAACACACATACCTCCAAATCCCTCAGCAGAATCCCTCAGCAGATCATCTGATCTGAAGCCTTTAACTGTGAGCTGAAGGTGACTGTTCAGCCGGAGAGGAACCGTGAGGAACCAGGAGGATCTGGATGTGTTCTACATTCAGGGGAAGTTAAACGTTATGCTGTTATTATTCACATTAATAACATAGATTCATCGCTGACACCTCCGTCACGTTTCCGCTCACCTGACAGAAAAAGACCGACGACCTGAATGAAAACACCTGGCGCGAGCGACTTACCCAAACGGCGGGAAATCAAGCAGCCTCAGAGACACGCAGCGCCCCCCTGCGAAAGACATGCAGTACTACAACTCACCGCTCACCCAAGGCCTACTGAGGATCAGTGAAGCTCCGAGAACCGTTCTCATCCACAGAACTTTATTTTTGTTAGTTTCGGAGTTTCTCTTTAGGATATTCGATTACTTCGATTACTGATTATCTTCGAATATTCGATTACATTATGTACAAGAAACAAAAACACCTCACTAATTATCTCCAACCATTTAATCTGATCAGGTTCAGAGGAATAAAGAGGTTTTAAATCCTGACAAGAAGTAAAAGGCATGCAACAACAAAACAACAACAATAATGATAATGATAATAATAATAATAATAATAATAATAACTATGTTAAACAGGTAATGAAAAGTTCATTGTTGGTTGGTTCTTGGTTAACAAATATTAAATGTACATTGTGTTTTAGTTCTAGTGTAAAGTAAGATGTGTGATTTTGGTCTAAAACGCTATCATTAACTGTTATATTCAGATGTTAACAAGAAAAACGGTCCCAGAGTTTCATCCCTATGAGTTTCATTCAGTTTGTGGAGGAAGTTTAAAAAGAAAAATCAAGTTAAATATTTAACTTTGATCACACTTTAAAATCCGAAGTCGATTTGTAAAAAACATAAAAATTTAAAAATCATATCTTAAAATATTTAACAATTAAAAATGTTAACTACAATTTAAAATTATTAACTATTTTATTTAGAAATTAATAAAATGTTTATTTTCTTCCCTTAAGAATTGTATAAAATAAGAACGTACATTTGTAAAATGGTTCATAGGATTTAAATATGAATATATGTAAATTTTAGAAAATTTTGTATTTTTCATGCAAGACATTGTGGTTGAATTAATAATGATAAGTCTTGGTCAGCTGAAGGAACTCAGAGGGTCACATCAGTCTCACTACTCTAAAAATGTAAAGAATTTTTTAAAAATGTAATAAAAAGACATTCTAAATTAATTTTCAAGACATAGATTTTAAAAAACTGAATCATTTCTTCTAAAGCAACATTTCAGTTGCAGGTTCAGAATGATTCACACCCAGCAGTCGTGGATTAGTGATTTATACTCTGTTCTATGTTGGGAATGTTCTGAAGGCCCTGATGGTTTTGTGGCTGCAGGATTCCAGAAGCTGTGCCGTAAACATTCTCTGGCTCAGTGGAAGCATCGTCTCTCTGTTGGCCGGCCTTCACTAACAGCTCTTGAAGGGAAAGCAGGCTCTTTATTTTTTTTCTTTGGGTCTGCTGGAGTTAATCTTAATGTGAGTGTCGGCTGAAAAATGTTCAGATCTGGGACAAAGTGGCGCGTCACACACACGCATCCCACACGCAAGCACAAAGAGAAGAGCCCACACTGCCATCATAATGAAAACCTCCTGAATAAATGAGAACTACACAGAGACAAGAATTAAAGTCACCACATGAAACTTAATAAAAAACTGGAACCTTAAACGTGAGCAACCCCCTGAAGCACCTGAACATCCGAATTACAGTCAAGCATCTGCTTACTGAGACTTAAATCATCTTCCAACATTCTAACAACAACCTTTCAAAACCCTGTCCACACACTGTCTCTCTTTGGGGGCCACGTGACATTACTGAGATTTGACCCCCATGATCTCTGGGGGTTGAAGGCAGCGTGGCTCTGTTTCGGTGTTTGAGGTCCACATCTGAATACTTTTAAATACTAAACCTACAAAACTCTCTTTAGATTTAAAAATTTTAAATGGCCATGTTGTTTGTAAAATTCCTTAAAGTTTATCTGTATTAAAACAAAACTGAAGCGTTGTTTATTATACTGACAGTATTAGATTGATCAAAGTTTCTTTGTATTTTAATTTGATTCATATTTTTACTTTTATATTATATTTTGTTAGAACGTTGTATTTCTGCTGTAGATACTTTCTTGATCCAGAACAAATGAAAAGTTTAAACTAAGACAAACAAATCCAGATGTTCACAGAACTGAAAATCTGCTGATGGTCCTGCTTTACTGTAGTTCACATTATAACTTTATAAATATATATAATTAATATATTTATACACATTACTGAAAACAGTATAAAGACAATGTGTCCAAGTTTTAAATCTTATATTAATTCATCTTCTTTTTTCCTGAACCTCAATGTGATAAAATGTATACTATTGGAACACATCCTAGAACCTAAGCTGATCCATTGTCAGGGCAGAATTTCTGCAGTGGTTCTGAGCACTGGAGCATTAGAACTGTAAACGTTCCTTATTTGTATTTATGTAAAACTGGAGATGATCTGGAACAGTACGGTGTTTACTGAAGCAATATTCCAGCAGACTGAGTTTATTTACAGTAAATGACAATTCATGTTAAGAAATACTATATTAATTACTTGTGTTTTGATTCTAAATTATTAAAAACACACACACACACACACATCAAGGTTTAGACAAAATCCAGATGCACATCATTCTTTCTCTAAAAAATGCAAATTTGCACTGTATTGGATTATCATGACCTGAATTTTATTTAAGCTTTCTTTATAGCATGTGTGTGTGTGTGTGTGTGTGTGTGTGTGTGTGTGTGCGTGCGCACACACACACACATGCACAGAGGTCTGGATATGATTTTCGTGGCTGTGCTCGGGAAGGGATTGGGAGGCCATGCCTGCTTAATTTCCTTTGAGCAAACAAAAGCCCACAAAATAATCTCACACACACACACACACACACACACACACACACACGCACACGCACACGCACACACACACACACACACCTTGTTTATTCAACAGTAATTAGCAGTGAGAGAGGTACGTAGTGCAGAACCAAGTGGAATCCCTGTGTCCTGAAACGCTGGAGCCAATGAACGCTGCATTCTAAAAGGCTGCAGACCTCAGAGCTGAACCCTGAAAAAAGTTCCTGAACCAGCTGCTTCTGAGGCTCAAATCCCTAAAACAGACACAAATACAGAGTGTGCCCAGAACCAGCACTGCTCTACACCCCAAAATAAACACTAATCAGCTCGTCAACCAGTCGGAACATGGAAGATCTGGAGCTCTGGTGTTGGACCCTGCTGTTCAGAGTAAAGCAGAGTGGAACAGGAACTCAGGAACAGGCTCTGTGCCTACAGTCGCACCTCAGAACAAGACTGGCACACAAATCTCTACTCCACAGTGTGGACCATATGCCTACCTGTACAGAAAAGGATCAGCATGATCCTCTAAATGAGCTCAGCAGAAGTTCTCTTCATGCAGGAGCCCATGTAACGTAGAACCACAAAAAAAATAAAATAAAAAAAAATAACTACAACAGACTGCCCACCCAGGGGCATTTAAACATTTTAATAATGTGATAATATAATAATAAAATCACTGACGGGAAACCAAAATAATTTTCATTTACTCACAATAAAAAAGTCTCATTATTAATGATGGGGTTCATTTACCTGCACATCTGTCAGAACACCTGGGAACCTACAGAATTAAAACACAAAACTCTAAACAGATGCTTTATTACTGAGAACCTTCAAAATAAAATGTGTTTAAAATAAGAACAATTAAAAAATCATTTACAAAAAATCCATTCCTGGTTAAATTTAGTGACTGAAATCTTTAAAACATTTAATAAATAATAAATAATACATTCAAAATAAATAAACCTGCATCAAACTATTAGATTCCGTTTTAAAAGAGTGCTACAGAAATCAGAACAATACAAATAAAACAGGAAAAAATAGGATAACGAGTCCTGACTTCAGAGCTCAACTTCAAACAATGATCTCTGTACAGTCACGCTCCAAAACGTGAAAAAAAGCTGTTTAAAGAAACGTGATGATGAAATCAGTTCATCAAATATTAAATTTCAATACAAATCTGTAACATTAAGTTAAAAAGAAAACACACATACACACACACACACAAAATCTAGCACATTCAGGTCAATGTGTTTTATTCTGAAACTATAATGCAAGTTTTGTAAAACTTGCTCTATATGTTTAAATGAATAATAATATTCGTAATATGTAATGTTTGTAATTTTTTAAAATAAACATCAGATATTAAACATGTAAATGTATGGGTAAATTTGCATAATTATAAAAATGATTTTTCATTGATGTAAATCAAATAAAAAAAATAATAAACTAATGAAATAATACATAAAATAAGAACTAACAACTAATCTGTAATAAAGTTTTAATGATAAATTGCAAAAATAATTAGTAAATATAATTTAATTTAAAATTCAAATTATAAATTTAACATTTATATTTCCTGAAATAAATAATATAAATTAAATAATAAATTATTTATTAGAGTGTGAAGTTAAAACAGAAAAACATTTTTAAATAAGCTTTTAAATACTTTAAAATGTATATTTAAAATTTTTTACATTTAACCAAAAATTTACATTTACATTTAATAAAAAAAAGTTGAGTTTCAGATTAAATTATTACATTAAATAATTTTTTAAGAATAGTTTGTAATTAAAAAAATAAAGGAACATTTTAAATTCAATAAAACACTGCTGTTTGTTTTTCTATGTACATTCAGACAAACTCGTAAACCACACAGTCAGATGGTACTGCTTTAGAGTGTGTGTGTGTGTGTGTGTGTGTGTGTGAGAGAGAGAGAGCGCTCAGGCGTGGGGAGTTATTCTTATCCACATCTGTAGGAACACAAAGAGAGAAAGATGGACGAGAGACTAAGTGACAGACAGAGACAGAGAGAGAGATTAAGGGATAAAAGAGAAAAGCTGCAGGAGGATGTCACACTCCATCCCTCCATCATCACACACTCTGCCTTACACACACACACACACACACACACACACACACACACACAGAGTAAAAGACATTGGAAAAAATATTTAAAGGTCACCTGACTCCCTGTGTGTGTGTGTGTGTGTGTGTGTGTGAGTGTTTTACTTATCCACTTAGTACTCACATTGTCCCTTTAAGAGACGAATTAGGTCTCTGGTCGCCGTGGCGTCGCCGGGGTCTGTGAGGGGACTGATCTGATTGGTTGTGATTTGTTAGGCGAGTGATCTGATTGGTTGTGATCAGGTCCATTTCACATGACCTGGCTCTCATAGTTCATATGTCAGAAAGCATCACTTCCACATCAGCGAATCACAAAGAGGCCTGAACACTGCAGACTCACTCACACAGATAGATCAAGTTCAACTCAGATTAACCCAGGATTTATTAAACCCCACTCTCGCTCATTTACACTCTCACTCACTCATTCACTATGTTGGTGTTTTTCCTTCTGCTCTTACTGTCTGATATTGAGTCTAATGCAGATTAGAATGATTGTAATATCTGCTCGGCTGCTCTAATCATTTGTTCTGTACTAATTACTGGTGTATATCAGGTGTGTGTGTGTCTCAAAGATATTAACACAAAAAGAGAATAAATCAATTAAACATGGGTTTGTAATTGTTGCTGTTGTTGCTGAGCAAAGTACTGATCTGATTAACCAGGGTTTATTCATTCATCCACCTAACCTGGACACACACACACACACACTGGTACAGACAGTCAGGCGGTGGGAGGTTGGCTCTGAAGTTTAATGCGTGTGTTTGTGCAGCGATGTGTAAAATCCACTTGGGCATCAGACTGGGAGGACTAGGTCAACACAGCGGGCATGTGAACACAGCGAGCATGTGAACACAGTGGGCACAGCCTCCCCCCCCCATTTATGATGGAAATTATGGTAACGTTTCGATAGATTGTGACAAAATAAAGGAGGTTGCAGGTGCGAGTGAAAACAGAACATTCTCATTCTGCATCTAAGAGAACAATCAGGTTTATCTGTAAAAACACTAAATTATTCTCTTTGATCTGTTAAATGTTCAGGTGAATTAACCTTTATTTCAGTTTTTCTACTAAATTAAAGTTGCTATATTGTTATTTTTATTCGGGATTCTATTTAAGATCCACTTACATGGTATAATGGAACTTTGGCGCCACCTACCGACAGTAATACAGATTCATGAAACAGAACAGATTAAAACCTATATGTATTATATATAATAATCAAAATAATAGATGCAACATAAGATTATCGGTACATTAATTATCATAAAATAAATCAGAGTTTGTGTGAAATTACAAAAAATTTATTTAAAAAATATAATAACTAAATGTACAAACCACATGGGGCAGAATCCCATGTACACACACACACTCACACACTCACACTCACACTCACACAGAGACTCCCCCACCCCCAACACCACCAACTATTTAAACTGGTTATCAATGAGAGTTCCCTTCATCTTGGCCTTCTTGGCTTCAAGTTCAGCCTGTTTAAAAAATAATAATAAGCAAATAAGAATTAACACACACTCTCACACACACACTCTCAATCTCACACACACAGACAGGTTCGTACCAGCTCCTGCAGTCGTCTCTTGCTCATTCCTTTCCTCTCCAGCTGCTTCTCGATCACTTTAGCATTCTGAGCGTAGGAGTCGGCGACCTCCCTCTGTAACAGAGCCAATCACAACGCTGTCATTTCAAAGAGCCAATCAGCTAGATGATCACTTTCTTAGAGTTAATTTAATAATACTTGCCGCCTCAATTTCCTCTTCTTCCTCATCAATGGTTGACACAGTAACTGAGCTGAACTTTCCCATGTCCTTAGTGCGCTTTGTCATCATAACCTGTGAGAGACAGACAAACAGACAGACACACACACACACACACACACACACACACACACAAACAAACAAACAAACAAACACAAACACACACTGTGTGGTGAGGGTAACGTCTGAGCAATACATTCATCATCATTAATATATATTAAGATCACCACCACCACCTGTGTGTGTGTGTGTGTGTGTGTGTGTTTCATACTCTGACTTTCTTGGGAGCTTCTTGTTTCTGACTGTAGACGCTGGTGTTACCAAATCCCTCTCCAAACTTCACTACTGCACCAAAAACTATAAACGTTACAGGTGTGTTCTTCATCTGGTGCTGATAGAACAGAAGCAGACCACACCTACACACACACACACACACGCAGGTTATTCGGTGCTGCAGATTCTGAGATGTTTGTGTTCACATCTCTGTGGTAGCCACAATAAATTCTGAGGTCTGTGGTGATTATAGAGCCGTGATCATTTACATCCATCAGAACAAACTACCATGAGAGCCACTAAAGCATGGCATCAAACCACTGGGGCCCTACACACACAGGGGCCTCAATATTTAAGTTCCTTCTGGCACAACAGACCAGACCTTCTGATCAAAATCAACAAGAAGAAAACTAGAAAGGAGTTCTCACTTTCCACACTTCTTGCGATACTGACGTTCAATCCCTTCAGGCCTGTAAAATAACAAAAACACAGAGAGAGAGAGAGAGAGAGACAAACACACACACAGACATACAAAGACACTTAATTAGTGATTAATCCAGTAAATAAAGTTTTTTATGAAGGTTAAACGTTACAGATGCTGGTACCTTTTCAGATACACATTTTCATCTTCCTCAACGTTGCAGAACTTGTGGGCGTGTTTTGCCGCGTCGATCACTCGTGCCTTGTCCCTCGGCCTCATGGGTAATTTTTCCAGCTGGCAGTCTGACAGAACAATGAGATCAGAATTAATCTTTATAAAGCCAGTGGGTCAGAATCCCCTGAACCTGTAACATCACAGAAGCCTGAGGAGAACGGAGCTGATCTGAGCACAGATCCAAAAGATCCTGATCTTCTCTTATGGAACCTGCTGAAAGCAGATCAGACATGTTCATTCCGTGTTTCAACTGAAACGCTTTATCCTGTACTAGGGTCGCATGTGTTCGTGAGGATATTTACATTGTCTTTCCTCGTAAAGACCCAGTAATGACTTCCAACTGTTCATGACTGGGATCATATGATGTATTTGCTAATGGCTTTATTTAAACAGACAATGAGAAGGATAACCCACGCAAACAAAGGGAGAACATGGAAGCTCCACCTAGGTTGGGATTTGAACCTGGATCCCCAGCGTTCAGTGGTGGATGTGCTAAGCACTATGTCACCGTGAATCTTAATATCCATCCATCAATAATCCTCCGCTTTATCCTCTACTAGGGTCGCGAAATATGGCAGATACACCCAGAACAGGGGGCAATCTATCACTAAGCACACTCATATATGGGGCAATTTGGAGAATTCAATTGACCTTAATCCATGATTTTGGACTGTGGGAGGAAACCGGAGAACCCGGAGGAAAATCACGCGGACACGGGGAGGACATGGAAACTCCACCCAGATTGGGATCCAAACCGGGAATCCCCATCGCTGAGAGGAGAACATGCTATGTATTAAACTGAAATGAACGCGTTTCGTTGTGAATGTGAATTTTCTAAATTGTAAAAGCTTTGATTTCTTGACGGTTGTGATTAGCTGGAGGCTAAAGCTAACTCACCCAACACCAGCACCATCTGTCCGCATAAACAGTAATAAACATGCAGCGGCTTCTCCCCGTCGTCGTACTCCTCTCGGTCCCGCGTGTCTGAGCACACCACGCTGCGCGACACCACTTTCGGCATCTTTAAACTGACTTACTAAATCAAAGTATCAAAAATAAAATCGAAACCGAGTCTCCACGGTTACCGTCCGTGGAAGCGCCTGGAAATGACGTCATAACCGCCGGACAGGGTTGTGTTATCACACCCTGACAGCCAGATGGCGCTGCGGACCTGATGCCATAACGTCACCGAACAGCCGGTTGATTCCATAAAGAGTCGTTTACGTCGTTCAGTTAAAGTATTAATATGAATATATAAACGACTCACTGAATCGAACACTGAACTAAAGAACGACTCCGTGTTCGATAGCAGATAAATCCTGTTTTGATTAAATTTTATTAAACACTTTCACACTTTAACCAAAAACTACATCAAACAAAGAAATGTGAGGTATAAATAAATGATTTAAAGGTTTTAACTCGGACTGTATGGAGAGCAGAGTCATGATAAACGACTGACTGAATCAGATGTGATCAAATGGACATGGATTTAAAATAAAGTTAAAAGGGATTTGAAATGTTATAGATCTCATTACTGATCTAATTAACATCTAATTAAGCCGAAAAATAACAGATCTGAAGATCAAAGCACATAAAATAAAAATCAATCACAGGAATCTATAATCAAACACACACACACAATATATACACACTTTAAAAACAGATACATGTACACACACACACACACACACACACACACACACACAATGGAGACACACATGTAAAACAGACTACATCTGACACACACACATATACACACACACACACGTTTGCCAGACGGTGCAGCAGCATGATGTCTTAAATAATACACAAACTGCATCTTGTTACCTGTGTGACTCTCTCTCTCTCTTTCTCTCTCTCTCTCTCTCTCTCTCTCTCTCTCTCTCTCACACACACACACACACTCTCTCAGACACACACTCTCTGTATCTCGTCATGTTCGGTGTGGTTCTGTTGTTCCTTTCCTCCATCACTCTCATTCTTGCGTCTCCTGCAGGTAAAGCTTCTCTTCTTTCTTTCTTTCTGTCACTTGTAGCTGAATGATCTGTTCATTCTTCGTTCATGTGCCTGTTTTCTGGGAGTGAGAGTTCAGCTGCATATTCGACTCCCATCATTCACCCTTCAGTCAGCACACATTCTGAACTGCAGTAAAATTGTTACTACCCAAACCCCTGGAGTTCAAAGAAAAGAAACAGAAAGTGGATTATTCTGAATCATCTGTCTCTTTCAGTTCACTCTCACGTCCTCTCATCTCTGATTCTCCTCTGGGTTTTTTCTACTTTTCTGATTCCTGCAGTTTGCACATTTGTCTTTAGTTCTGGTGTCAGTTTTGTTTGTAGTTCTTCATCTCATCGGTCTGTAACCTTTTCATCGAATTGTCTCTGTTTCAGCTGAAATCTTCACCTCATCGTTTTTGGTTTTGCTCTTTCGTGTTTTGGTTCACTTCTTTATTTCTATTTGGTCTATACTTTATTTTATTTCTTTATTTCCCTTCCTTAATTCTGTTGTCACTTCAATGCTGTTACATGGTTTGTCTGTAAACCTTTATTTTATTTGGGCTTTGTGTCTCTCTTTGTGTTTCCTGTCAGTGGATTGTTCTCCACCTTTGTTTTATTTCTTGTCTCACAGTTGGGTCAGATGTTATTGTAGATGTTTTATCGTATCTGTTCATCTCTCTGAAACTGATTCAGTTTTATCTTTTCATTTTTCTTTAGTTGGTTTGTCTCAGCGCTAGGGATTCCCAGTTCGAATCCCCGTCTGGGTGGAGTTTCCATGTTCTCCCCGTGTCTGCGTGGGTTTCCTCCGGGTTCTCCGGTTTCCTCCCACAGTCCAAAAACATGGATCAAGTTAATTGAATTCTCAAAAAAATTGCCCCTATAGAGTGTGTCTGTGTGAGTGATTGTGTGCCCAGCGATGGATTGGCGCCCTGTCCTGGGTCTATCTGCCCAGCGCCCGAGACGTTCTCCCCTGGATGGGCATGGGGAACCCCCCCGCGACCCTAATAGAGGATAAGCGGGAGATAATGAATGAATGAATGAATGGTTTGTCTCATTCGCTCTGTTTAAGTCGATTGTTGTTCTAAATGTTGAAAATGAATAACATTAAAGACTGGTGTGCTCTGGTTCACCATTCATTGTGTGTGTGTGTGTGTGTGTGGAGGGGGAATATTTTGCGAACATTTTAAGAAGTAAAACACTCGTTTAAGTCAGGAAAAGGTCTCTAGGGGTTTACATCACTGACACACTACGTGTGAGTGTTCTGAATTATAAATGAACCCCAAAGGAATGCACACACACACACACACACACACACACACACACACACACACACACACACACACACACACACACACACACTCTCTCTCTCTCTCATTCTGTAACTCCTCCTCTTTTATCTGTCTGAAGTCTGTCCTTTTTCATATTTATGATGATGCACACAGGAAGTGATTTCGTCGTGATGTCGGGAGGTCACAGGAGTGGTGGCAGCTGCCATTACCTTCCATCAGTCATGTGACCTACCGGCATCATGAAACTTGTCCTCCACCGTGGTGACCTGGTGTGTATATATGTATTTTATATATATATATATATATATATATATATATATATATATATTTATAAAGCTATGAGAAAAATATGTGCAACCTCTTTGAATTTTACTTTAAAATGTTATAACATAATTTGAAATGTTTTTTAAAAGTCTATAAATCAGATCAATCAAACCTCTGCGTGCAGAGAGCAGTGTTTGTCCACTGGGCCAGTTTCCATGTGGAAATCTGTCGGTGTGTTTAGCGCAACCGAAACACTGCAACGGTCAACAAGACTGTCCTAATGGAGCTGACGAGGAAAACTGTGGTGAGAAAACACACACACACATACACACATACACACACACACACACACACACAGAGTGCAGATAGGACTGCATCCCGGTGGTTGAAGGTAAAGAGCTCTGCAGACTGAATCAGTCTGATGCATTCCTCTCTCCTCTCCTCTTTATCCAGTTAATTGGCGTTGGCAGTGTCGTGCAGACCTGGGAGGAAGCTTTATTTTGGGAATGTCTGAGCACCGAACATTCTCAGGTGTAGGAGTAATAATAACTCACTCCATTTTCCTTTGCTAAGAACATTATACCAGTAAGAACTATGCAGCCAGTCCAAATAAACGCAGAACAGGAAGACGGGGAGGTCTCAGGGTATTACGGCGTCCAGTTGGAGGGAGAGAGCCAGACAGACACATAAATAATCAAACAGGATAGAACAACAAGGAAATTCATAAAACATCAAATAACACACACAGAAAGTTACTAAATAAGGTTGAGGTGAAGTTCCAGCTGAAAGGTCTGAGATGGTTCAGACCTGCGGGTCTTAAGGTGAGACGTTATTAAAGGATTTTTGGAGGTTATTAGACTGTTGCTATGCAGCCGGAAGTGTCTGATACAGTGGATGGTTATTACAGCATTAAAGGTGGTTACAGGAGGTTTTGAAAGCAATTAAAGGTGCTTTGGTGGTAGTCGGGCTGTTGCTTGGTTGTTGCTAATACATTTTTGAAGGTTTCTGGGGTTGTTCAATGTTCCTGTGGGGGTGAAGAACCCTGAAAATTTTGTGACTGAAGCTCAAGCTGTAATCTGTGAGCATGAAATATAAAGAATAATAATAACAATACCATAAACATGCTGTGTGTGTGTGTGTGTGTGTGTGTGTGTGTACAGTGGATAACAGCGGTTGGCCTCACCTGTTTGACGCCTTCATGAAGGCCAAAACTCAGGAACCAAAGGACTGCAGTAAGTTCCTCTGTATTTTGTAACTCTTGTGTGTTGATGTATCTGCTGGAGTTCGCTCAACTGGACATGAATCAGAACTTCACCCTACAGCGTGAAAAGGAAAGGACACCAATATCCAAAGATAAAGAGGAAGGTGCTATTAAAAACAGGAGGGATGCTGGGAATCTGGATCTTCTGTTGGAACGTTTAAACCCTCAAACTGAAGAAACGGCAGAAGGCTCAGCGTTTATCCATTAAATCACAAAAGCATTTAAAGATGGAGGTTCTACAGTGAGACACTAGAACCATTTAGTCTAATGAAGGAGATGTGAATTTTCTCTTGTAAACACACAGAGAGGATCATGAAAGACATCATGACCTCATTAATCTGTTTCAGAGGAACCCGAGAGTCCAACAGAACCTCCGTCCAGTTCACGTGGATGTGATGGTTAAGCGTCCACATACTTTGGTTCTGCTGATTTGCTGACAGTTTAATGAGGCGGTGGAGTTTAATGCACATTAACAGGACGTTGTTTGAACGTGGTTTGAACGTTGTTTTGTGAAGGTAATTAAAGCAGTGAGTCAGACGGGGGTGAAACGGGGTCACTGTTATCAGCATGGCTGCACCTCACTGCCCCACAGCGCACAATCAATTTACTGAGAGGAACCATTCAGAGATCAAAGACTAATGAAGAACCTCCAATTAACACCATCCACCATCACCACCACCTACAGACCTAGACCACTCTCAGATCATTACTTTTACATCTACATTACATTTACATTTGGTCATTCAGCAGACACTTTTATCCAAAGCGACTTACAAAATGAGCACAGAGTTAATCACAACAACCCTGGAGCAATGAGGGTTAAGGGCCTTGCTCAAGGACCCACATTGGTAACTTCAGTGGACCTGGGATTTGAACCACCAACCTTCTGATTAAGAGCCCAACACCATAACCACTGAGCTACCATGCCCTACATCTGGTCTTTTAGCAGAACTTAATATCCAAAGACACGTACAGATATCTCAACTAGGTTGAGATCAAAACACAGGGTTGATACAGCGCCCCCTGGAACAAGGGTTAACGACCCACATTGGTAACTTCAGTGGACCTGGGATTTGAACCCACAACCTTCAGATTGTCCAACACTCCACTGAGCTACCACACCCACAGATCAGAGAGAGAACATGTGCTCTTCATCCTCAAATCAACAAAAACCTCATCCTCATCATCATCATCACAAAAACACCCTCATTTACCCAGAACAAGGTTCTCAAACTATCTCAAAGTATTAAACTCCAATCTAAAGTGAGCTTTAACATCTGAACTCAGTTATAATCTTTAAAGTGGGTTCTTTTATCTAATGTTCTAAAGTTTACACCAGAAACCTAAAAGAACAAAGAAAGAGAAAAAAATCCTGACGACGGGGGAAATTGTTGTAATGGACCAGTTGAGCTACGAAGAGCGTGACAAAATGAAAATGTTCCACACGTAGGTGACTGAGTCTGGAATTTGGGACACGTCCTCAATGGAGTGTAATTAATAATGGAATCAACACAGCTTTAAATTACTCTAGCTAATTACATCTAATCTCATCTCTCTTTCCCTCTCTTTGTGTGTGTGTGTGTGTGTGTGTGTGTGTGTGTGTGTGTTTCAGTGATGGATGTGTATCCCGCTGTGTGTTTTTGTGAGGGCTGGAAGGTGAACTGCAACAACAAAAACCTTCAGCTCGTACCAGCAGTGTCTTCTAACATTACTGCACTGTGAGAAACACACACACACACACACACACACACACACACAAAGTCAGACAGACTTTTAGAACAATCAAACAACTAAACATTCAGAAACCTGACCAGTCAGTACGGTGAGGAGTCAGTGAAGTGAGGAGTCAGTACAGTGAGGAGTCATTACAGTGGGGAGTCAGTAAAGTGGGGAGTCAGTACAGTGAGGAGTCAGTAGAGTGGGGAGTCAGTACAGTGGTGAGTCAGTACAGTGGGGAGTCAGTAGAGTGAGAAGTCAGTACAGTGGGGAGTCAGTACAGTGGGGAGTCAGTACAGTGGGGAGTCAGTACTGTGGGAAGTCAGTACAGTGGGGAGTCAGTACAGTGATTCCTCCATCTTCTTCTTACAGAGAGCTGAATGGAAACAGCATCAACGCTCTCTACTCGGACCTCTTCATCCGGTACAGACACCTCGAGAGACTGTGAGTGACATCATCAGCACCATCTTCATCACATTCACCACGACCACAGTGATGATGTCCTGAGCGTCGGACCTGGTCCTGGTCCTGGTCCCGTTTCATGTTTCATTGGACCTCGGTGAGATGCTCCATAGGGAGCCGTTGAGCTGGTGTGATGCTCCTGATCTCCCAGCAGAGGTGCTGTGCTGTTCACACAGGCTCACAGCGGTAATTAAAAGTACACGCGCTTCATAATTGTTGTACGATGAGAACAGTGAGTTCTGCTCAATTTAATCAGGAGAACCGGAGACCTGCTGATCTCAGCAGAACAGTCCACCAGCTGAGATGAGCTTTAGAAAAACTGCGTCAGAGACGTGACTGCACATCCGGCACAGTCCACACATCTGACAGAGGGCTGGTGTCAGATGCTACAGCACCACCTGGTTCCGCTCTGCTGGCCTGACGGACTCTTTAACAGTCTTCTGCCACCTTGTGGTAAACCATGAGACTGGTGTGAACAGGCAAAGCGGTGATGCTCATGTTTCAGAGGGACAGTCCATGTCCCCTGCTTCAGACCCGCTGCAGAGTTCAGGAAACATCTGACGTGAGTCCAGGCTTTGGATCTGATTTCATATTGATGAAGACATTGATGACTATGTGATGACGCTGTTGTTCTTCTGTGGATGGTCTGTCCTCCACCTTGGTGCTCCTACTGGGTGAGGGTTCATGCTGATTTATGTTTTTCCAAATCAATCAATGTTTGTCGGTCTGCCCGAGCATTAAACAAGCAGCTGCGTAAACAAAGAGCAGCTCTAATGGGTTTCAGTCTGTACTCTTCAATTGCTAATTAGTAAGCATCATTAATGATGTAATAATGATGCTGCTGTGAATATTAATGAGAAACATCCATTATGGATCCGTGTGGACTCACCCTGACTGGCTTCCTTTTGCGCGGCGGGTCTGAAATCTTTGAGGGTTTGATGGTTTGAGGGTGGGGGTGACCTCCACGTTCTCAGATCTGAACTTGGAGCAGCCTCATTCCATTAAAATTCATCTCACTGGAGTGCGTGGATCTGTGATTGAGTCCGGCCTCGCCGCCACCACCGCCGCCGCCGCCGCCGATCCGTGAGGAACCCAGCACATCCCTCTGAGGGACGTTCAGTGAATAAAGCTGCAGCTACACGGGGTTAAACGTACAGAACGTGCTTTGAGTGACTCCATCCTTCACTGAGGACACGCTGTGATTTTATTTCCATAAATATTGATGTTATTTCTCCTGAAACACACACAGCCTCTCACTCTGCGTTTCATCCAGCGGACTGCAGCTTTGATCTGACCAATCATTTACACAAGTGCAGTACACCGTCACTGCCACTGCCATTATTCCTTACAACAATCAGACATGCAGCACAGCACATACACACACACACTAATCCACTGGTACCAGCACAGCACACACTAACACACCACCACCATGTTAGTGTCACTGCAGTACTGAGAATCATCCACCACATCTGGTCCGTCTCACTGTACTGCGTTCTTCTCATGTTCTTTTGTTTTGTATCCATCTCTCATGTGCTGTGTGTTTCATACCCACCGTGTTTTGGGGAGTGTTGGAAGTGTTGGGTCTTCTGTGTGTGATGCTAAGAAAAGCTCCGGCTGCTCTGATCTGGTGTCTTCTGTTATTTCTCTGTAGGCATCTGGAGAACAATGGCATTGTGATGATTTTCAGCAGAGCGTTCGCCGGCCTCTTCTCGCTCCGAAAGCTGTGAGTGTGGGATGAGGCACAATGAGATAATCAAATCCTTTATTGCTTATTTTTTATAAAATCACATTCATTCTGCAATATCCTGAAACATTACAGAGTGATTCATCATATTCAATTACAGCCGCCTCAATGCACTCACACTCAGGTTCAGAGTAATTCAACAGAAGTGTTTTCAATAATCTAATAACACACACACACACACACACAGTAGAACCTTATTTTATTTATTTACATGTTACGGAAATGCAGGAGCTCAGAGTCCTAAGAATTTTTCAGTCGTATAGAACAACTCACCTGCCCAGAGCTTTCCATTGGTCATCTTGTGAGCACTGGGATAGGCTTCAGCACCTCCAAAGACTCTAATCAGGACAAGAGCAACCGTTTGGTCCTTCAGTGGAACCCCCTCCTGCTGAACCTAGAACTAAACAGAACCATTGTAGATCTGTTGTCTGAACGATAATGTGTCACGATCCTGTTGTTTGAGACTCATCAGTTTCTATAGAAGTTTCTGTACGCCGAACCCACACAGCGCTCAGCTTTAGAACGCAGCGAGGGGGGGATTTAAAAAGGACAGAAATCCTCCTGAATTGAAGAACATTTTTAATTCCCGATGTGAAGCTAACACTGAGCTGGATGAAGCTTCGCGCTGGGATTAGTTGTGTTTAAATGAGATTTGTAACTCCTACAGACGGGGCTTTAAACGTTAGGATCCACGCGCCCACGGGCACCATGCCACCACAGCAGCACAACCCCATGGGCACCATGCCACTACAGCAGCCCCCCCCCCACCACGGCACCATGCCACCACCAATAATAAACAAGCACAAAGACAGAGAGGCTTAAGCTCCCTCTGCCAGCTCCGCAGAATGAGTTCTAATCCTGTTCCATTAGCATAAGAATATGAGATGGAGGGGGGGGCATGTTGATTAAACAGGATTTAAAAGAGTCATGGGGGGGGGGGAGCACTACGGTAATACTAATACAGGGGGGGGTAAAGTTTCTTTATTAATTTTTTTTCTGAAGGTTTTTAAGTCAGAACAGAATCTCAACTCTGAAGGCAGGACTGTTCAACGACCTTCGCAGTCTGGAGTGGCTGTAAGTGGAATACACACCCACTCACAAACACACACACTCACACAAACACACACACTCATGACAGATGGGATCAAGATGGTTCTCTTGGTTTAATTAATTATGTTTATTCAGAGTTTAAAATCTCTTTCTGTGTGTGTGTGTCTCTCTCTCTGTATGTCTGTCTACCAACCACTACCACCCACATCGACCACTATCACACACACCAACCACTACCACACTCAACCAACCAATACCACACACCACAGCACACACCAACCATTACCACACACCCCAATCAAACACCACAAACCACTACCACACACCAACCACTGGGAGAGTGATTCACTCTGCGTGTGTATGTGTGTGTGCAGGATCCTGGACGAGAACCGAATCAGTTCTCTACATCAGAAAGCTTTTGAAGGCCTGAAGTCTTTATTCTTTCTGTGAGTTTTAACTTGCTGAACTCACTGCTTACTGAACACATCATCAAACAGCCTGGATAGAGGTGTGTGTGTGTGTGTGTAGGTCTCTGCTGAATAACTCAGTGGAACAGCTTCCCAGAACCTCTCTGTGCTTGGAGATGTCCCGCCTCAACTGGCTGTGAGTGACAGGTTTATAATTACTTGCTTGTTATATCAGCATTGGTGTTAATGGAACATCATTAACGATTCTGTGAGAAGTGATCGGGTTCGACTGAATGATGGAGGATTACAGGACCTCGGATTTTAGAGAAGTGAAACTCAATTTCAGAATTATGGAAACAAGAACAAAATGGAACAGAGAACCAGAGAGGACCGGGAACCGCAGACTAATCAGAGAGGTGCAGCAATCAGGAGACGAGTGGAACCAAACACGAGAACAATCAGGAACTCTGTGTGAGGGTCCTGATGAGGGTGAGGGAGGTGCAGCTCCGGCAGCAGAGGAGGATTCTGGAAGGAATTCTATTTTCCCAAAAAGTCTGGACAGGCAGGCCAAAGAAAGAGACACAGTGCAGGAACCAGTGCAGGAACCACCACTGAACTGAACTTACATTTACATTTAGTCATTCAGCCAATGCTTTTATCCAAAGCGACTTACAAATGAGAACATTACAAGTCATAAGTTATGCAGAAAACCAACTACACTGTAAAATCATCAAACCTGATTGTTAAAGAGATGCGTCTTCAGTAGTTTCTTAAAACTGCTTAGTGATTCTGCCTTACGGACAGAATTGGGAAGATCGTTCCACCACTTTGCAGTGAATTAGCTCCTTGGTGAGGTGGAATCGCCAGGCAGCAATCATCACTGAAATGAACTTGGAAATGTGTGTGTGTGTTTTAGAGAGCTGGAGGGTAACAGAATTTCTGTTTTGTGGGCATCAACGTTTGAAAACTGCACATCACTGACAGTGCTGTAAGTCAACACACACACACACACACACACACACATACACTCACACAATTCATGATAATTTTACCCCTAACCGGTCTGTGTGTGTGTGTGTGTGTGTGTTGTAGAGCTTTAAGGAGGAATCACATCAGCTATATTGAAGACAGAACGTTCTCCAGCATGCATCGACTAATAGATCTGTTAGTCTCACACACACACACACAGTGCAGTGTATTGTTGTGTCTGTGTGTAGACTCTCGGTCATGATGGGTCATGTGGTTGATTATTTTCAGTGATCTATCAGTAAATCAGATCCTGGATCTTCCTCCTTCACTGTTCCACGACCTGCAGAACCTCCGGCAGCTGTGAGTCCTCTTTAACATTTAGTTTGCTCTGATGGTGTGTGTGATGTTAATGAGGCAGGGCACCTCCACATCCCGGATCTTCATAGTTAACGTCTTGAAATGTTGTTTTGGGGTGCTGTGATGGTTCTGTGAGGAGCGTCCATACTCGCGTCCCGCAGTCCATCCTCCACGTGGCTGAAGGTGTGCAGGGACACGCAGGTGCTCTGAGGTTCAGAGATTTGAGTTTGGACGGCGTGACAGGATTAATAAACCTCGACCCCGGCTGCGTCTCATTCCCACGTCTCTGTCTTTCACTCAGGAATCTCTCCAACAACCCCCTGCTGCACATCTACCAAAACCAGTTTGACAGTTTGATGAATCTGCAGTCGCTGTGAGTTCTCATCGCACTCGCGTGCATTCGCATCTTAATGAAACGCTGAGTCGGAGTTCAGGAGATAATGAGGGAGTGGAGATGAAAACCCCACTGCGTTCAGTAGCATCTAAACCTAAATCCTTCACAGGACAGAACATCTCATCTGACCTGCATTGGGACTCAGATGATGTTGATTGTGTTACAGGAGTATGGAGGAGGTGGAAATTCCCAACATCAGCATCCGGATGTTCAGGCTATTCAACAACCTCTCGCACATGTGAGTTCAGCTTCTGAGATGAATCCCTCGTTCATTGTGCCCTGCGCCCTAGTCCCCATGTCCTATCTCCCCTTTTCGCTCACTATTCCTTCCTGACTCCCACATCTCTGCTCTCTCTCCTAAACATCTCATTACACCTCGTTATTGATTTTTTTCGGAGTATAAATCTAATTTCTTTGTGCTGATGTATAAAAACATGTGACCGACGCCGTGTCACCACCGAAATGATTCCACATTCTCACAGCCGGAGTCGGGATCAATACCGGCTCCATGAGACCTGATGAGGACAACCTATTTCTTTTGGAGGTAGAAGATGGGGAACAGGTAACGAGGTCTTAAATTAATGACTGTGCCATCAGAACGGAACACAAAGCAGTTTCTCTGTGAAGATTGGACATTAGTGAGGTCAGATGCCAGGGTTGGATGAGAGGACCAGAGGCTGTAGGGTTTAGACGGTCCGTCGGTCACCAGATATATTGAAGTGATAGACAGGTTCACCTGAATCCCTGTAATCAGATTTCAGAGCATCCTTGATCTCTGGAATCGTAAACTGTGGATGAAACATCTGCCTGAAGACGAGACGAGAGGAGAGCAGAGAACAAAGGCCTCAGTCTTCACAGAGATTTGGAAATGAATATCTCAGATATCACAAAAAAGAGTTCACTGAGAAAAGATAATTCCATCGAAGCGTGGCGGAAACAGCGGCCAGATCAACGCCGTGTTATCACATCCACTTCAAAAGAAGAACTCCATTTAACCTCCACCTCTCATTTCCATCATGACACTGAACTCCACCCTCAGACCGAGGTCTAATGACCATTATCCTCCACCTTCACCGGGTCACCTCTGACACCCTGCCCTCAGGTTCCTGTTCTCATTCACTCCATTCATCAGATTTAGTTCCATTTTAAAACAGCAGAGGGTTGAAGATTAAACCTGCAGGAACTGAACCTCCATCTCAATCATCTAATGATGTCATTAAGAATCTCATCTCCATCACGGGAACTTCACGTCAGGTCTGTTTAGCTGATCTGCATACAGAGCTGTTTTCTACGGAGAGCTTTTCTGTAAGTGATCGGAATTCCGATTACAGTGCGGTTCCTTCGGCGTTCCGACTCCATGCTCTCCCTTCCTTTGATGTGTGTTTGATGTTCAGCTACTTCAAGCGCTTTGAGTACTGCACCTACTCTCCCAACGTGCGGAGCTGCAAGCCCAACACGGACGGCATCTCGTCGTTTGAGAACCTGCTGGCCAACATCATCCTGCGCGTCTTCGTTTGGGTCGTGGCCTTCGTCATCTGCTTCGGAAACGTTCTGGTCATCTGCCTTCGTTCCTGCGTCGCTTCAGAGAACGAGCATCACACCACAGCCATCAAATCTCTCTGCTGTGAGTGTCTGACCTCACGTTCTGCACACCGCACTACACACCATGCTCAGTCACCAAACCCACCCAGCCCTGTCTATATGGACCTTAAACAGGGCCTTCCACATACTCCCCCATGTTGATCAGAATACATCATGTATTACATCACATACATCAAGTTTGAGATAATACATTACACTCTTTGATCTCACACACACACATTAAGGTACAAATAAAGGCCTTGGTTGCTTCTCTCTGATAGGTGCAGACTGTCTGATGGGCGTGTACCTTTTCTTCATCGGTGCATTCGATGTGAAATACTGCGGGCAGTACAACCGCCACGCTCACATCTGGATGGAGAGTCTGTCCTGCCAGCTGATTGGTTGTCTGGCTCTGCTCTCCACAGAGGTGTCAGTAATGCTGCTGACGTACATGACGCTGGAGAAATACCTCTGCATCGTGTTCCCCTTCCAGCGTTACCGCGCCGGGCGCAAGCGGACGCTCTGCTCGCTGGTGTCCATCTGGGCGCTCGGCTTCGTGCTGGCCCTTGCGCCGTTCTGCGACAGACGCACGTTCGGCAACTTCTACGGTCGCAACGGCGTGTGTTTCCCTCTGCACTCTGACGAGGTGGAGAAGCCGGGGGCACGCTGTTACTCCACCTGCATCTTCCTGGGTAAGAGACACACGAGGGTCGAGGTCACGGTTCGAGTCCCCATCACTGAACATCCGGAACGGAGTCTCCGTACGCTGTCTGGGGTGTTGGCGCTGGTGGATGAGCAGTTGGCATGTTCTCTTTTGGTTGAAGGCCACAGCGGGTCTGAACGTGTCGGTGGGTTTTTCTCACGGGGGACCGGTGACCTGTCTGTGCTTCTGCTTCGTCCTCTCTCAGGTCTCAATCTCTTTGCCTTCATCCTGATCGTGTTCTCCTACTCCAGCATGTTCTACTCCATCCACAAAACGGCCAAGTCGGCGAGAAACAGCACCATCGATCTGGAGGTTTCTATTGCCAAGCGCTTCTTCTTCATCGTCTTCACCGACGCTGTGTGCTGGATCCCCATCTTCATCCTGAAAATCCTCTCGCTCCTGCAAGTGGACATCTCCGGTCAGTGGTCCTCACAAACATTGCAGGCCCTTCACCGATGACCTTCACTCAATTTCTATAGTTACTCTAAACCACAGATTTTTAAAAAAGTTTGCACGTAGGAGTTGAAAATTATTAAGTGTTCATCATATGGTTACCACGGTAACGGGAGTAATCTTGATCCGTCTGTCTGAGCAGGAACCATCGTGCTGTGGGTGGTGATCTTCATCCTGCCAATTAACAGCGCACTGAACCCCATCCTGTACACCATCACCACCAGCACCTTCCAGGAGAAACTCCAAGTGTGTGTGCACTTCCACTGCCTGAACACTCACTGACACACACACACACTGCCCCCCCTCACAGCGACACTGTAACGATGAGTTTAGTGATCACCTGAACATCCTGAAATCTGATTAAAGAGTTGAACGTCTTTCATTTTGCTGACGTTTTGATTAAAAAAAGATTAAAGGTTTGAATAAAAAATGCTAAAAGAATTAAACTAATCAACTGTATACAGTGACGACGGGCTTCAGAGTGACGTCTTTAAACAGGAAGTCCAGGATTATTTCAGCAGGACAATGCCAGGGATTATTAAAATATAAAAAGTGTAAAACATTATGAATAACTGAAGCTGATCATCTGAACACTGACAAGGCGAGCAGCTCATCCTGACTGACCGAGGAGGAGGATGAAGAGATGCTCTACTTCACCCTCGTTCATGTTAATTAAAGTAGAGATGTTTCAGAGTTTTAAATCAATTCACGGAAACAGAGTCGAGCACAAGGTCAGGAGAGAGGAGTGACGCTGGAGCGCCGCATCGATCCTGCACACAGAACACGCAGAACCGCACCGCGGCTGCAACGGGTTCCATTCATCACAGGAACCTTTAATTTCCCCACAGCCTTCTGACGTCCACAAAAAGCGAGTTCATTAAAGTGTAGTGTGTGTGTGTTATTAAATTATGAACATCGACACATTTAGGAATGAAATGTGAGGATAAACAGACACAGAGCGCCACACCAACCGCTCCACGGCAGGGTCAGGGACCGGCAGGACCGTCATCAGGACCCTCTGACATCACACCACCGTTGCTTCAGGATGCTTTAAAGAAACTGGCTGCAGAACAGTAGCTTCTTCTTTACATCTGTGGTTTCAGACCTCGTACAGATTCAGGACGGCGTGTTTAATCTGAGATCATGATGCAGCAGGATGAGCTGATGTCTGATATCAGATTAGGATTGCTCTGCTTTGATATTGCATTTTATTATGATCACATCAGCAGATCGACCACCTGAACCAATCACATCCTGTCCAACCCTCACAAACCTGCAGACTAACACAAAGTGTGACCTGAGCATGAAGTTAACACCACACAGCGCCGCGTTCAGCCTCATTTACACACACACACACTAATTTACACATTTACACACATCTGAGTTTACAGTCTGATCTCAGTGTCCATCCTGATTGATCAGACCCAGCGATCAGTACGATGACATCACACTAATCAAACATCCTTAATAACTTATACACAACCTGTCTGATCTCACATGACGTCCGGTCTGATCAGGACTCGGATCTGAGGTCAGATCAACAGCGGTGACGTTTCTCACACACCCAGTTCCAGACGGACTCTTCAGTCTGATCCCTGGTCTTCAATAAAGTCAAATCAGGAAATCTGATCTAATTCAAAGCTTTGGGCAAGATCAGATCAGATCATGTGACCCCCCCCCCACCGTCTCACAGTTTTGTCTCTGGTCCTTTAGCTGACAGAACAGGGAAAGAAGAGCGTATCCTAGCAACCTCAGCTGCACACAGGTGACCAAAAACTTTGTTATACCAGTCAGGAGAGCGCCCCCTACACACACACACACACACACACACACACACACACACACACACACACAGGGAGAGAACAGAAGTGTGCATTAGCCCTCAAGTTGAAAATGTCTTATGCTGCCGGTGTGTGTGTGTGTGTGTGTGTGTGTGTGTGTGTTTATTACCGTAGATCTGCTCGGCAGTAGTGCGTCAGTCGGCTCCGCCCCTTCCCACAAGGTTCAATGTAAATGCGTGATGTCAGAAGTACAGCTCTAAGCCCCGCCTCTAACGGCACGTTCCCATGATCCACAGATGAAGAAATCAGAGTACAAACTCCACGAGAAAGATCTGTCCACCACTGTCTGTAACACACACACACCACACACACACACACACACTAGAGTGTATCGACTGCGAGTGTAATGAGGTGGCGATGTGTGAAAGTGGGCGGAGCTTCCATACCTCAGCACGATGAAGTCTCTGCGTGGATGGGGGGCCATGCTGTCAGTGATGTAATGAAACACCTCTGTGTCGCTCTGCAGACCCTCGATCACACGGCTGTGCAGCAAATCCTCATCCCACAGGTGGCGCTCTCTGAGGACACGGTGCAGCACCACAGAGGGAGGAGCCTCGATCTCCACAGAGGCACGCCACAGGCGAATCGGGTGTCCGTCTCCGACCTGCAACCGGACCGTGATGCCGCGGGTTACATACAGGTGTAACGGTTTTCCCAACAAATGTATGCACTAATGCAGAGAGGCGGAACTTTGGTATGTTCTCCGTGGCACGGCGCTGCTCCTGTACGGACCAACCTTCTTGTAGGCGAGCTCGGTGTGCGGTGCCGAGCTCACGGCGTGCCAGCTCTTGTTCTTCTCCGCGGCCTCTTTTAGCAGACACTGCTTGCTGTCCTCCAGGTAGACGGAGTAATCCACCCGCTCCCCCCGCGTGTTCACGCCCAGCGCGTGCAGCGCCAGCGGCTGTGTGTCTGCCAGGACGTAGGAGGTGCACGCCTGCAGCATCATCTCCTGAGGGATCTGAAGAGGAGGTGCTTTTAAACCCTGTACGTTCTCATCAACACATCCGGCGTACACTGCGCATGGTGGCCCACCTGAAACAGCTTCTTACACTCGCTGATCATGTGACTCAGGCACTGTGTTGCTGCCATGTTCTCACTCAGGTCCTTGTGGTCAGGTTTGGCAGAACCCTTTCTGCTCATCAACCTAAAGATATGAAAAACCCCAAGAACACAGAGACCGGCGTCAGAGACGTCAACGGAACCACACAGAACCAGACAGACAGAATCAGACAGACAGAACCATACAGAACCAGATAGAACCAGATAGAACCACACAGATAGAATCAGACAGACAGAACCACACAGAACCAGATAGAACCACACAGACAGAACCATACAGAACCAGATAGAACCACACAGACAGAATCAGACAGACAGAACCACACAGAACCAGACAGACAGAACCACAAAGAACCAGATAGACAGAACCACACAGAACCAGATAGAACCACACATACAGAACCACACAGACAGAATCATACAGACAGAACCAGTTAACACACTTAATACTGATGGTTCCCTCAAATTCTGTTCAGGTTCCATATAATGGAGATCACTCATGTTAACACACACACCTGTGTGAGGGTTGATCCCGTTTGGACGTGTTCAGGTGGAGGATGGACGGAGCGAGGCACAGCGCGAGGGTGTGAGCCGTCATCTGGTTCTCCTCTGCACTGCTGATGTCACTCAGGAAGAACAGCAGCGTCTGCAGAACCTCACGATTCTCATCAGGAAGCAGGAACACTGCACACTGCACTGCATGCAACCTCTGCTGCTGAGGAACATCTGCACACACACACATGTTTTAGGAATGAGGTAACCCAAAATAAAACTCTATTAATCTTTCCTTATCTTTAATCTTGTGGGCGTGTGGGGGTGTGGCACTCACATTGGTAGATGTGCAGGAAGGTGTGGGTGAGCTTGGAGGTCAGAATGGGTTCTGGCAGGTCCCTGAAGTACTGCTTTAACAGATCTGCCACGTCGTACGCTGATTGGCCCTGATAGGTCACATGATCGGGAGACTTCTCGTTCAGCTGCCTGAGAGCCTGGATACGGGACTTCACCCCCGACTTCCGGAATATTCCCACCTGCAGCCGGTAAGGAAAAGGAGGAGGAAGAAGAGGGTCTTAGACAGGGGACATGAGTGAGTTTGTGTGAGAGTGTGAGTGTGTGTAAGAGTGTGTGTGTGTGTGTGTGTTTGTGTGAGAGTGTGTGTGCGCGTGCGCGTCATACCTTTTCCAGACACTGACTCCGCAGGTACCTCATGGCCTGCTGTATGCTCTGTGGGAGGGGCTGCCCGCTGCGCTGCACATTTGTGATTGGTGGAACCCCAAAGACTCGTTTATCTTTGAAGTCTGGAACTTTGGAACGCTTCATAAATTTGGGAACCGTCCTGTCCAATCAGAGTGCAGAATATCAAAATAACTAACTATAGAAAATAAATAGAGTTATCTTTGACGGTGTGTGTGTGTGTGTGTGTGTGTGTGCATACCAGCTCCGAGCGTGCTTCCCGGTATCGCAGTGTGTCTCCAGGATGGCGGTAAGCTTCAGCAGGCTGTACTTCCGCAGCAGGTTCAGCTGGGCTGCTGATTGGCGGTTTATCTCCTGCGATGCGGATGAGACGCTCGGTCGGTGGGAGTTCTGAAAACTGTGCCAGCGCAACTTCCTAAAACAAAAACCACAACTAATTAAAAAAAAAAAAAAAAAAACTAAGCTACAGAAGCGGCAAAACTGTGAATGGTGTTCCTCAAGGTTCAGCATTAGGTTCTGTGATATTTTCTTTTAAAGTTACATTAAGGACATAATGAGACATTAATAGTGAAGACGTTTAAATAAATTATTTATAGACCACTGTATGTTCACTTAATGAACGTGTTAACGACCGGGTCGTTAGGAGTTCGGTCTTCGTCGCCAGAAGCATGCTCACCTGCTCGGCCGGGTGAGAGAGGCTCCCACTCCTGAATCCCTCCTCTCTCTCATGTCACCCTCCCCGTCCCCGTCGTTCAGTGAATTTCCGGTGCTCTCGTAGTCGGAGCGCTCCTCGTCCTGGAGCATGCTGGGTAACGTGGACTCGGGCGTCGACCCGCTCTCTCGGACCTGCTGACTCAGCAAGTAGGACCACTGGTCGATGTTGTCCTGCAGTCCGTGGATGTGCTGCAGAATCTCATCCAGATCCTCAAACGCCTCGGCGGGATTTGTGGCGCCGCCCCGCCGGCAGCTCGGCCACCCGGCGCTGGAGTCCGGAACGTTGTCGTAAACAGAGTTCAGCGATTCTGTGGAGTTCCGCCTCGGAGAAAACATGCGAGACGTAAAGTCCTGCGATTCACTGAGGCAGCTGCTGGTGCCGTCCAGCGAGAGATCCCCGTCCTCTCCGGACCAGCCAATCTGGTCACCATGTTGGATAAAGCGGGCGGGGCTAAGGCTTTCGATCGACAGGGATTTAGGAAACGTGCCTGGTTTGTGGTCGCACGGAAGATGCACAACTTTACCACCAACACTTCTTTGGTTGGTCAGTTTGGGTCGCCCCCAGGCTAACTGATAGTCCTCCAGGTAAAGACACGCCCGCCGAGGCTCGTAGGAATCAACCGATTGGCCAGCATCTTTACGGCACATCGTCCGTGACCTCCAGGACGTGGCGTTCAAATCTGAAAGCAAGGCTACTTTCTGCAGACACGTTTGGGTCAACCCCCCCTTAGCAACGGCGTCTTTTTCGCGGCTCTGGCGCCGCAGTGGTTCCTTTTTACGTGAGAAATTTCTCGAGCAGCGCCTCGGTTTCTCTCGAATAGATCGAGACGAGGACGAGTCGTCAGCCACGTCATCGCCGCCTGGAAACGTTGCGTCCCGTGAGACGTCCAGACTCAGACTGCTGAAGCTGAGGTCAGAGGTGAGGGAGGTCACGTCACTCAGGACGCTGTCGCTGCTAGCCGAGGGCCTCAGGGTCGCGAGCCCGTCGTCGCTGCCGGTCTGGAGACGAGACCACGTCCTGCTGTCGCGTTGAAACGCCCAGCGGGAGCTCAGCGCACACGCGTCGTCCTCCTCAGAGTCCTCACTCTGTCAGACACACACATCACATTACCCAACTTTGGTATGTTCTCTCTATCTCTGCTTAACACATTTAATAAGCTTGTGAAATAAAGTCATTAAAATCATTAATATAATAACAGATCAGCCAACAGCCGATCAGAGCTCACCCACCTGTTTGCAGTGGAAGTGGATGTCCAGACTTTTAGCTGCACACTTGTTCAGCGTGGTTAACCTCCTAAACATGCAGACAGACGGCAATGAGGGGACGGTCACGCGATGGAGCTGTAAATGTTAATGTTCTAGCGTAACCTGTAAGCTGGAGTGTTAAATGATGACTGAATATTTAAGGGGCATCCACATAATTTTGGCCCTACAGTAAACAGCTCATTAGAGCATCCACCCAGAAGCTCCAGCAGCCTCGCGGTTAAAGCTGTTGGAGATATTTGTTGAGGAAACATCTGGAGGCTATTGTGCTATTGTTCCTCTGCACTGTGTGGATGGGAGCAGCAGGTGGTGGAGCACCGATGTTCAGTGACGTACCTGCAGAGCGCTCGCACAGAGTCGTGGTCCAGAAACTCATGGTCCCTCCTGACTGACGAGATATCGATAGGGAAGTGAGAGGCTGGAAGGCGGGGGGGGGGTTAGATTAGTGTTTTAAAGAACTCAAAGAGTAACAACAGTCATGTGATTTAACCCCCCCCCCCCCATCACAAACACGTACAGGGTCAGACTGTCCAAACGTCCTCACTGAGCATGCTCAGAACTGAAACAATGGAAGATTAAAGCCTCTACACTCTGCTCGCCCCCCCCCCCACACTTATATACTTATATAATATGATCATTAAATTACATTGTAAAGAATACTTTGCATAATGAGCTCACAAACTGTGAAAATTAGATTTCCACTTTAACGCAGAACTTTGTTTTCTGCAACTTTATATTTCAATATATTTTTGTAATAATAAGCAGAACCTGAATATTTAATATACTTGTGTGTACAGTGTGTGTGTACTGTATACAGTGTGTGTGTGTGTGTAGAGGTGGAGGCTGATGACTCCGGATTGTTGCTCGGTGTTTCCCTCCTTTGTTCCACCTCCTTCCCCTCAGTGTTACAGTGCTGACCCCTTCAGATTTTCACCTTAAATCGAGGCACTTCCTCACTTCCTATCCAACCTACACTGTTTCTATGGAAACACACCCTGAAAGGGAGAGTGACATCTACACCACAGCTTGGGGATTAGCCGGGAAACAACTCGGCGGCTTTGTATGAACGGCGTCAGCGGGCTCCTGAACCGGATCCGAAACATTCTGGATGATGTGATGTTCTCATTACTGATTCATTAAACCTCCACCGTCCTTAACAGTGGATACTTTATTTACTGTAGAAGTCCTTTAGTCTGAAGGTACATTATGTATGTATGAACATCAACAGAACAATCAGCACTAATGAGCTGGATCTGCTGATTAGATTTAATTATAATGTACCTGAATCACATTCTTATAATTCTCTTGGTGATTAACACCTCAGGCCTCCAGCACTCACAACCTGATTTTAAACACAGACTCCAGAACACTTACAATTAAAGATCAACTCATGACCTGGATTTACCGAGTCACTGATTCACAGAGTCACTGAGTCATTCCATAGGATTCGTTTGCATTTGATCTGTGAGCGTCTGATGTTCTGATACTGTAGTTTAATGGAGTACGAGCTGTTTGATCTTCCGTTCTGAGTGATAGAATCTTCCGGGTGTCTGATCATTTTGTTTAATTTCATTTCATTGTTATTGTGTAATGTTTGATCTTTAGTCTCATCTTTAATTTGAGTGTTTAATATTTGATGTTAATATGTTTTTATATTTAGTGATGGATGTTTTATTTTACTGATACATTTTAAGGTTATTGATAAATTAATGAATTATTTTTTGGTAATGTTATATTTGTGTTTTAGTTGTGATTTTTTTTCCTACATTTTAATTTCAGCAGCTCCAAAACACATCTTCTCCTGTCTCATTAGCATTTATACCCTGTGTGTGTCTGTGTGTGTCTGTGTGTGTGTGCCTATGGACAGAAAATAGGTTCTTTAGAGATTTTAGAAACTGTGCAATAAGGCTTTTTAAAAGCACCAGAACTAAGAGATAAGTATGATGCCACCCCCCCCCCCAAACACACACACAGACACACACACTAAAGAGCACAAATCCATTTCTCAGTTTTTCATAACTTGCCTTGCAACAGAGCGAGAGAGAGAGAGAGTGAGTGAGAGAGCGAGAGAGAGTGAGAGAGAGAGAGATAAGAGGAAATTAAAGGGCAGTGTAAATGTCAGAATTTTGGTTAATTAGTAAAAAATATGAATTAATCAAGCAGATTAATTGATGATGTCATTGATTACCTTCATAGAGATGCACATACTGAGGAAATCCTGCTGCTCTCAGCCAATCACATGCCTCCTTCGCCTCGGCTTCTGCTCAAGAGAGAAAGAGAGCGAGAGATTATTTTAAAAATCATCATTATAACCCCTAAAAATAAAAAATATTCATTAATGAACCGAAACCTGAATCCATTACATGTTTAATCAAAGTTTAATATTGAAACATCAAAGAAACACAAGGACAAACATCATCAAACACTGAAGAGGAAAGCCTTCAACATACTGCTGCCACCACCATGCTCTACAGTGGGCTGTGTCGGTGATACCGTCCACATTTGATTTGTCATTTCACAACTGAATGGAGCCTGTCCCAGCACACTGATGTTGTTCCCATTGACCTGGATTTTTAGAGATGGTACTGAAATCTGGAGCAGAGTCTTTATACTCGCATCTTTAAATTCTTACAGACATAAAGAACATACCGGAGGACCTGAGGCACCCCGCTCATTTCCCCATCATTCATATCTATAAACAAGACACATTCACCATCCAAGACACATCCAACCTCAACCATGATGTTCACAGTGAGTGTCCTGAGGGGACGCCGGCTCCACCATCACGTTCTGCACAAAAACCGAGTGCTGACATCACATCAGATTCGCGGAGCTCTGATTTAAGAGGAACTGATTAACACTAGAGGGAGCCTAAGGTATCAGAGCTGAGAGGGTGAACATGTACGGGGGGGGTGTTATGGCTTAATGAATATACTGATACACAACTTGGAGAGGAGAGAGATGAGAGAGTCTGTGATTAGGGATCTCTCAGAGTCGAGGGGACACCGAGTCGAGGGTTGATGGAGCTGCTGAGGAATTTGAAGGTGATGGAGTTGAAGGGAAGACGGAGGTGATTAGTGATACAGGATAAAATAAAGGAGAGTCAAAGAGTCAGTCAATTCAGAACCCGATATCTGATTCATTCAAAGAGTCGAATCACTTCAGTGCTGCAGCTGTGACAGAGCATCATGTGGTTGCTCTCTTGTTGTGAGTCAAGCGTCCAATCCGAACAGATCTTATTAAACTGGAACACCAGCTTCTTCAAACTGACAGGTTTATAAATTATAATAAGAACGCCGTCATCAGGTGAGCGTTCCCAAAACGTTAAACCGGGAGGCGGATGTGAAAATGATCTCAGTTCAGATGGAGTTCCTCCCTTCCTCACTACATCAGCACTGTGTGCGTTCATAATGAGGAGATCGTTAAGCCTCAAAAACGAGTGAGCTGAGTGGAGGACATCACTTCAACCTTAATGAACAGAAACACAGTCATCACTCTGCATGGACAGATGAGCACTCAGAGATCCGAGCAAATTAACAAACTGCACAACTGACCTGCACACAGGTCCACAACTTCATAAATGGCTAATTACTTTATTACCTAATACATAATGAATTAGAAAATTATTAAAGCCACAGATAACCTAACTGAGTCTAACACACACACTCACTCTCACACACTCACACACACACACTCACACACACTCACTCACTCACTCACTCACTCACTCACACACGCTCACTCACACACACACAGAGTATCACTGAGTCAGTGCAGATGTGATTCATTACTGCTACACTCATTCAAAATCTGCCCGTCTCGGTCTCCATCATAAGCAGATCTCACTCTAGGGACGTGAGGTGGCGTCTCTGCTGCTCACACACCGCCAGTTAAAAGAGTTTTTAATTAACAGCCGGCGGCAGAAACGAGTCCAAACTGCTTTAAAACGTCCCACCGGGACTCCCAAAACTCCCAATGAACCAAGTTCCAAACTCCACGTGAAGGATTGAACATTCACATTTCAATCCTGATCAATAAACAATCCGGTTTTAATCCCTCAACGCTTTCTATTAAGTTCTTCTGAGAGAGAGACGGGTCCGAGTTTGTCCGAGTTGTTGGTTGAAGATGCTGATCATTACAGACAGAGTGATGATTACTTCACCTTTAGTCAGTGATATGATGTGAGAGTCAGCACCACAGCGGTGAGGCTTTAAAGCATCAATAAACTGTATAAATTCACTGATCCACTGTCAGTCAACCAAATGAACTCGTCATAACGTCCAGATACACTGATTTGAACACTGACTATCAACTGATTTAGAATCATTAATGACTAACCTCACTAAATAGTACAGCGATTCGGTTTTAAATGATTCACTGATTTAAACAGAAACTCTGAACTGACAGAAGAGTCGCAATCAGAATGTGGGAACTGAGATGAATCATTATCTAAATGACTCTTAACTGATTAATAATTAAATGTTGGGTTCCAGTGTTACAGCTAAATGGTTAATGTGTTTAAAATGTGTGTGTGTTTGTGTGTGTGTGTGTGTGTGTGTGTGTGTGTTGGGTTCTGCAGCAGATGTTCTGTTGATCACATTCTGAGAACATTAATGAGAACGGAGTCGTAGGTTCCTCAGAAGCGTTTACGGAACTCAGACATTCACTCTAAGAGAAACAAAGACTCACCATAACCACGCCGTCGTCGCCGCAGCAACGACCCGTCCCGGTTCCGACGGCGTTGCCGTACCGAGGGCGTGTCCATCCCCTCAAACTGCTAATCTAAAAACTCCCAACATTCCTCGAATATGTTCAATTTGAGTAAAGTCCATTTACCAACAGAGGGCCCATCGCAGGGGGGGGGGGGGGGGGGGGGGGGGGGGGGGGGGGGGGGGGGGGGGGGGGGGGGGGGGGGGGGGGGGGGGGGGGGGGGGGGGGGGGGGGGGGGGGGGGGGGGACGACTGGGGGCGCACAGGAAACCGTAGATCAGACAGACGGTGCGGGGGGCGTGGCTTCTTCACGCATCACTTCTCCCTGAGGAGAGTCCCTCGGTCATGTTCCAAAATTACAGTGAAATGCCCCCCCCCCCCCCCCCCCGTGTCTACGACTGGAATTTCACTGGTTGAACGTTCCACATGGTTGTGGAGCACGTCTGCGCCGGGTCCCATGGTTCTCAGAGTGGAGTCATGCTGACAGAGGGTGGAATCTTCTCCAGAGTTCAGGAGTAAATCTGCCGATAAAGCGCCGGTGGAACAGGACAGGAAGTCACCGCGTGAGAACTCTACAGGGTTGCTGATGTTTAAAATGTTCTCTGCTCTTTACTGAGGGATTGGATTAGACAGCAGGTTCATTTCTGAAGTTTTGTGAAAGAAGAAGTGATGGAAATCACGAGTGTGTGTTGAAGCAGAACAACTACTGACCAAGTAATAACAAGGACTGACCACACATACACACACACACTGCTGGGTATTTCCAAAACTGTAAGCCGTGCGTATAAATACACTCAAGCACCATGAGCTCCTCTAAACACCTGCCTGAAGATCAAAAAGGTCCATGAGATGTTCTTAGCAGAAGGTAAGGAGGACGGTTCGTCGTTTGGATTTCCACACTGCAGTATGTTTTCAAAAGTCCATTTTAAGGAAACTGTTAAAGTCCAGATAAGATCAGGAAAATCCTGAACCCCCAGCCCCCCACCTGTGGGTGTGGTCTGCCCCAGGACTGAAGGGAGAACAGGTTCTAGTTCCACATCAATCTGTCTGAACTGTCATTTTAAAGTGTTCCAGTTCCAGCAGCAGCACTAACACCCTGACATTCTAGTCCCACTGAACAGTCTGCTGTTGCACTACACAAAGGTTCCGGTTCCTAATACCTTCAGAACCTTACCAGTTTGGATCCAAATGTTCAGTGAGAACTCCAACTGATGTTCCTTTGGTTCTGGCAAAACTAACGAAGGACTAAAAGGTTCAGGTTTCAATGTCAAACAGTTCTGATTAAAAAAATAATGTAATATAGAACCAGCACTCGTCCTTTGGGTTTTGAACTGTAACTGTAATACTGTTAGAACTATATATTTGTGTCGTTCTAGATATGGTTCTAAAATGTTCTAAAATCAAGACACAGAACAAAATGAGTGTCAGTGAAACCGTTCACGTTTGTGGACAAAATAAATTGCCAGCTCTTTTTATTTTGCACTGGTTCCTGCTGATAGGAACTTCTAAAGGTACAGAACCGATATAGGAACCAAAAGTATCAGATGGACGAAGAATCCACAGTTTGGGTTTATTAAAGAACCAGATAAAGAAAACTAACTCCAAAACTTCACCCTAATCCAGTAATCTCCATGTAGAAACCACGCTCTTAATTAATAACTTAATCCAATGCAATTAATGTAAAAATGACGTCATGTCTTATAATAATACACACAATGCCGGGGAAAAGAGAAAGCTCTTTTGCGCATGCGCACTTGCATTTTCGGCGGAGACGCGGAGTCATTAATAACGGCTTTTTCAGAAAGTAATAAATAATAATTAAACTGACCTGTAGAGTGCACGGCTTTGTTCTTCTTGGTCAGAACACTGAACGCTCTGTGAGTGGAAGCTTTGATGTTCAGAGTTAAAGTTCTTTGCGGCTGGTTTTCATTCGCTTTATCCATCGTTCAGTGTTAGCACTACGCATACGCCGCTCTCAGCCCCTTTTCTCGCCCTTTCTCATCTTTTCTCCTTTTTCTCACATTTTGCGGGAGTTGTTTTTCTAAACTAAACTTCTGAAATGACTGCGTTACGTTCAGCCCTCCAAAAAACCATCACACACGTCTTCCTGACACGCGCTGAACTCTCAGCTCTGCGCGGAGCATCATGGGATATGTAGTTTCACTGCAACGGCGCGAGTCTCAGACCCAATCTTGCTTTCTTAATTAACTTGATTCTGTTTTTTTAACTGTACATTTTAATATTTAGTTTTAATTCGTACAGCTCTTATTTAGTTTAGTTTGATTGTTAAACATAGATTCGTTTGATTTTATTTGATATTTTATTAATACGTTACTTTTGATTATTATTCAGTGGATTATATTCAGCGCATATTATTATTTTATCTTATTATTTTAATCATGGCAGTTCCTGACGCTTCGCCTGCTCATCTTAAAGCTCACACGTAACATGACAGCGCCCTCCACAGCGTGTGTGCGGTAATGACAGGTTAATCCATTTAAATCTCACCTGTGCGTTTAGATCCGCCGGACATCAGAGTCTGCAACAAAGAGAACAATTCATGTTAACCATCGTGTTTTTTTTATTTAATATTATAAGCATTAATATGTCGAATTATACGATCATCAATCACTAATGGTGATTTATTTTAATTATATATCACCATTAATTTACCATAAAATTCTAAACAATAATCTGGTCTCCACATACTTTAGATCATTTGGTGAATATTTATTACGTGCTGGACTCTGGAACATAGAGAACCTTTTATTTAAAATCTCCTATCATTTCACATTGTTACTCTGAATTAAATAATAATTATTGTCTTACTGAGGGCGGCACGGTGGCATAGTGGTTAGCACGTTCGCCTCTCAGCGCTAGGGATTCCCGGTTCGAATCCTTATCTGGGTGGAGTTTCCATGTTCTCCCCGTGTCCGCGTGGGTTTCCTCCGGGTTTTTCGGTTTCCTCCCACAGTCCAAAAACATGGATCAAGTTAGTTGAGTTCTCCAAATTTCCCCATATAGAGTGTGTTTGAGTGAGTGAGTGTGTGCCCAGCGATGGATTGGCACCCTGTCCTGGGTGTATCTACCCAACGCCCGAAACGTTCTCCCCTGGATGGGCACCGCGACCCTAAAACAGGATAAATCAGGTGATGATGAATGAATGAATGAATATCTTATTGATACAATAAACTCTCACACTCTCATCTTCTGCTTCTATTTCTGTCTCGCCCTAACGTTCTGTGTCTAACTGACGAGCTCTCTTTCTCTCTCTCTCTCCCTCTCTCTCAGAGTCTCTCACTCTTAGTGGAAAATCCCTGTGTATAAATATAACAGTGGAATGTTGTGATGTCACTCTTTTTCTGAAGAAGCGGATTGGCTCCAGACACAGGGACTTTGGTTAAATGCTTTTTTTAAAAATAAGGTTGTTGTGGTAACCGAATGGCAGGGCCACGCGCTAACCGTTCCAACATCCACTGCAGCTCAGAGGAATGTCCTTACACACACACACACACACACACACACACACTAGCAGAGGTCCATAAAGCTGAAACAATAAAGTGAAACTTACAGAAGTACAAACTGTCTGAACGCTCTGATCATAAATAAAGTGCAGATATGAGACGGGAGCCTGTTAGAAGTAGAACACACTGCAAAATCAGGACTCCTCTTCATCACATAATCATGAAAGATGTTTTCCCTGAGAGTATGAACAGTATCAAAATGTCAACCAGCTCAAATTCAATGTTCCAATTCACCTCAATCTTCTTTAAGGTGAATAGCATCAAGCTTCTCAGTAGTCTAAAGGTTTGTGGGAGTGCTCACAGTCATCATGTCTGCTGTCACCTAAACATCAGTGTGTTTTTATGTCCTCAAAGTTGAAGATTTCTTTTAAAACTGATAAAAAGGTCCCTGAGGTCACAAAACATACCATATTACATCAGCATTCAGGAGAGACACTGCATGTGTTCAGCTGAACTGAAGCGTGCTGGTTTTTACTTACATTTGAGAATATAGAAAAACCACCTCAGACATGGGAAGAAACATGCAAAATCCACACAGACACAGAAGCAGTGCCACGGCGCAGTACAAACTATTTTAATTTGTTGTAGTAAATCAGAGGAAATGAACATGGACCATGCCATGTCATGTAAAAAGTGAAGCACGGTTGAGGAGCTGCAGCCAATCAGAACTGAACTTGTGGAGGAACCAGAAAAGTGTTCTTCTAAAGCATTCCCATGAACAGGAGACACTCACATCTCAGAACCAACACACACACACACACAGACACACACACCTCACAGCCAGAGAATCAGAAAAGTCTTACCCTGGTTCTACTCATGAGAGCAGTGAGACAGCTAAAGATCCCCATCCTCTTCATCCTCCTCATCCTCGCCCCCAAATAGGGGTCCAGAGATCAACGGGCTGATGTCATGGTGCTGAGTGCAGCGAGTGTGTGCGTGTCTGTATGCTGTGAGTGTGTGAGTGACATTTGCACTGAGGCTGTTCTGCTCCAGCGTCGCTGAAGGAGGAGGAACTGAGTGGAAACGTCCAAACTGAAGCCAAGTGGACGGAGCCGCCTGCATTCCACCCGTGCTAAAGCTAACCGCTAACACAGGCACATTATTGTTCAGAGAAGAGCCACATGAGTTAAAATAGGCAAACACACTGAGTCTATACATTTAATAATATACATGACAGAAATAATAAAAAAAGATCCACTGATTTCAGTTATTCAGATAAAACACAAAAATAAAAATATCAGTAAGATTTAAGAAATAACTTAAAAATCAATACATACCACAGATAGGCTTCATAAAACAGAATGAACCGAGGTTAATATCAAACTCAGATTTATTCTTCATTTCAACAAATTAATTTTATTGCTTTAAAGTCTGACAGGGTTTGCTCTTTAAAAACTTCACTGTCAGTTCTGTAACCACGGAAACCAACCTGTTCTGTCAGCAGGACAAGATAATAAGATCTTCAATAATAAAATTCATTCATTCATTCATTATCTTCCGCTTTATCCTCTATTAGGGTTGCGGTGGGGTTCCCCATGCCCATCAAGGGGAGAACGTTTCGGGCGCTGGGCAGACACACTCAGGACAGGGTGGCAACCTATCGCTGGGCACACACTCACTCACACACACACACTCTATATGGGGCAATTTGGATAACTCAATTAACTTGATCCATATTTTTGGACTGTGGGAGGAAACCGGAGAACCCGGAGGAAACCCACGCAGACACGGGAAGAACATGGAAACTCCACCCAGATGGGGATTCGAACCGGGAATCCCTAGCGCTGAGAGGCGAACGTGCTCACCACTAAGCCACCCAATAATAATAAAATATTTTTTCTAAAATATTTAAAACAGGGTTTTCATGATTAAAGGATTAAAGGAGTTTTATTAATGTTATTTCCTTAACAGTTATGGGACAAATTTATGTGAATCGATGCTGAAAGGTCATCAGTCCATCACAGGACACACACAGCAATTATACAGCTCCAGGTATGATTTCAGATGGTGGGAGGAAATTGGGGAGAACATACAAACTCACACATACAAAGCGCGTAAAGCACCTCAGCTCCTTCCTGCTCCTCATTCAGAAAAATAAAAAGGCTTTATTGAATTTATTTCTAAATAAAAGTCGATTTGAACTGAACATGCACCGCTGCGCTCAGAGGAATGGAAACTGTGCGCAGCCCCCTACCGGTGGCTCTACCACACTGCACCCAAACATCTTCAACGAACCAACAGAGGAACCTTCATCATTCCAGACCTCCCACTTAACCCCCCTACGATTGACTCCAGAACATCCACTGGATCACTGATACACAATGGTCCTCAGTGTGAGCAGCATCGACCCCTTTGCGACACACACACACACACACACACACAGGAATGTGGCTCCTGGTTAAATTCTGTACAGAAACATTTATACAGACTGAGCAGCAACAAGAGCTGGGTTTATTCCATCAGTGACCCCCTCTCTCCTCACCCCACTCTTCTGACTGGACCTGAGTGAAAGCAGCAGGTTTAAAGATCATGTTCTCACACACACACACACACACACACATTCGGGTATTCATCCTCTTTCACTTAATGTCAGTTTTTATTTACAGATTATATTGGATTAGACACGTGAACACGTCACCTCAATAAAAAAAAACATAATAACGGTTACATTTCAGAAGCAATAAATAATTAACGTTATTATATTATTAATATTATTTAATGAAACTGCTGTCAGTGTCATTTGTTCTGAATAAACGAAAAAATCCATTCGAGTCCAGTAAAATATTCGAACCCGGGATCTGTGAGTTGTTAAACAGTGTTACAGAAGTAAGTCACCTGCTGAAGAACCGTCTGAGTAACGCCCTCAGTCACGTGACCGATACCTGCGCTCACCTTCAGGTCAGGTGACTGATCCAGACTGATCGGATCAGTGATCGATCAGAACACAAACAGCAGACTTTTCAGTGGAGGGAGGGGCCCTACAGAGTGCTGGAGGGTCGGGACACGCCCACAGACACGCGCTTTAAGGCTTCACATCTGGAGCTTCCTGCTGTTCCTCTGAGGGAGCGATGGCGGAGGACTGGAGGCGGAGGTGCGAGGCGGAGTGGCAGCTGCAGCTGAGCGGCGTGGAGGAGCTGGACTGGAGAACCGTGTACCACAAGAACCCACTGCAAAGGAACCTGCTGAAGAACCCGGCGCCGTTCGGTAATGACGTCACCACGAGGGGCTCCTCACCCAGGAGTATAGTAATAATAATAATAATAATAATAATAATAATAATATTAATAATAATAATAAACATTACTGTTATGATTAACTACTACAAACATTCATTTATTATCTCCCGCTTGATCCTCTATTGGGGTCGCGGTGGGGTTCCCCATGCCCATCCAGGGGAGAACATTTCGGGCGCCGGGCTGATAGACCCAGGACAGGGCGCCAATCCATCGCTGGGCACACACTCACACACACTCTATATGGGGCAATTTGAAGTATTTAATTGACTTGATCCATGGTTTTGGACTGTGGGAGGAAACCCACGCGGACACGGGGAGAACCTGGAAACTCCACCCAGATGGGGATTCGAACCGGGAATCCCTAGTGCTGAGAGGCGAACGTGCTAACCACTAAGCCACCATGCCGCCCCTACTATAAACAGTAAATAATAAATATAAGAATAGCATAATTAATGATTGAAAATATATGTTTAAATATTTCTAGAGCCTCTGCGGGGAGATGTTCGTGGGAATGTGGTTCTAGTTAAGAAGTTTTAAAAGCAGAACCGAAATCTTTTAACCCAGAGCTCTTTTTATTGTTCTGTTTTATTGCTCTGAATGAGGGGCGTGTCCTGAACTGTAAACGCTGACTGTATCAACATGGAGTCAGTCATAAAGTCATCTTTAGTATCATCATGGGTTCCTGTAATGTACCCGGTTGACCCAACAGCCCTGTGTCCTGACAGAGTGGACTGAATAACTTGGACTCGGCTGGTTGGTTGGGTTCTGATCAGTATTCAAACTAAAGGATGTGTGTTAAATGTGTTGTAAATATGTTGGGAGGGTCACGGTGTGTGTAGTAGTGTTTGTTATAAAGCTCAGAACCAAACCTCGGAGTCGACTCCTGTTTACTTTAAACTGTGGACTCGGGTCTTTAGTAGATAAAGCGAACTGTTCCAGGGCTCACTTTACACAGGTCCAATTACAGAACACACACACACACACACACACACACACACACACACACACCTGGGGCAGTTTAGTATTTTCTGGAACCCCACACAAATGTATATACTGTGTGGTACCACATGTAAAGGTTACACTGTGGACCATACTCTGATCAACAGAAATGAAGTTGTGTTGCAGTTCGTCTTCGTTAAAACAGACGCACAGCCGTCCAGAGGCTCAGCACAGTTCATACTTTAGAACCACGCTTGAGGTTCCTCGTGCTTTACTCCTAAACACTGGTGTCTTCATACTTTAGAACAATTCATTGTCTAAATTCCAGCAGTTGAAATACTGTTGTGGGCGGCACGGTGGCTTAGTGGTTAGCAGGTTCTCCTCTCAGCGCTAGGGATTCCCGGTTCGAATCCCCATCTGGGTGGAGTTTCCATGTGCCTGTGTTTCCTCCCACAGTCCAAAAACAAGTCAATTGAATTCTCCCACAACTCTAGAATAAATTGCCCCATATAGAGTGTGTGTGTGTGAGTGAGTGTGTGCCCACCGATGGATTGGCGCCCTGTCCTGGGTCTATCTGCCCAGCGCCCGAGACGTTCTCCCCTGGATGGGCATGGGGACCCCCCTGCGACCCTAATAGAGGATAAGCGGGAGATAATGAATGAATAAAATCCTGTTGTGTTTTAGTCTGAGATTCAGACAGAAGAACTTAATTTTTTTATCGTTAACTTTATCCAGGTGTGACCCATGATGCACCACCACCAGAGAGAGAGGTCACAGGAATGCCCCCGAACCCTGAACAACCCCCCCAGTGTACATTAACAGGTAGAATCTTCCTCTTCTATGATTATAGAACACAGTGAATATTTATTTTAAAAGGTTCTGGTTTATCCAGTAAATTACAAATATCAGGTTTAATGATTAAGTAATCAATAAATCAATCACTGATCAGAACGTGATGGAAGTAAAGAAAAGAGAGAGAGAGAGTTCAGTCGAGGGGTAAACAGATGTCCTAAAAATGTTTCTTACACTGAGAACCTGGAGGTTCTATATATTGTAAATAAGGAAGCAGAAGTGAGAGGTTTGTGTTGGACGTTTGGATCTGACTCAGAGTTGGATCCCCGATCTAAAGTCTGATCCACACAGAAACAGAACCTAAACAGATCCTGTGTTCCAGGAGACTTCTCAGGGTGGAGCACCAGAACAGAGGTTCTACCATACGACAACAGCCATCTTCCTCCTGGAGTGACTGTGTGCTACATGCCGCAGTACAGGTGGGTACGCTACGCCACCATGTGGGGACGTGGGGTGTGCAGGGATGATGATGATGATGATGATGATGTAACTTACTGATGTGGTCTTGTCCCGGCGCCTGTCCTCAGCTGGTTCACAATGGAGCAGAGAGTCGATCTGAAAGCTGAAGGTCTGTGGGATGAACTATTAGACCGGTTCCAGCCGGATATCGCCATCGAAGACTGGTACGTCATAAACCCATCCTGCAGAAGAACCGTAAATAAGAGCACAGCTTTTACAATGGTTCACGTTTATTAGAGGTTCAATCGCACCGATTGGCTGCTACCTGAGCGCTACACTGTTCATCAGACTGATAACAGAACTCAGACACTACGGTTACACATTCAGTCCAAACAGAACCGAACCGAACCGAACCAGCAGAACCGAGAATGAAAGAGAAGAACCATCTCAACCAAATTGGACCAAAAAAACAACTGTGTGGAAGATTTATACACGCACATTTACTAATGAACCATGTAGTAGTTTTATTTACTATTTAAATGTGTGAGTGTGCGGTGGCACGGTGGCTTAGTGGTTAGCACGTTCGCCTCTCAGCGCTAGGGATTCCCGGTTCGAATCCCCATCTGGGTGGAGTTTCCATGTTCTCCCCGTGTCCGCGTGGGTTTCCTCCGGGTTCTCCGGTTTCCTCCCACAGTCCAAATACATGGATCAAGTCAATTAAGTTTTCCAAATTGCCCCATATAGAGTGTGTGTGTGTGTGAGTGAGTGTGTGCCCAGCGATGGATTGCCCCTCTGTCCTGGGTCTATCTGCCCAGCGCCCGAAATGCTCCCCTGGATGGACCCTAATAGTGGATAAAGTGTAAGATGAATGAATGAATGAATGAATGTGTGTGTGTGTGTGTGTGTTGCAGGTATGAAGAGAGTCAGCTTCACTCCTCCATCTATAAGCTCGAGGTGAAGCTCCTGGCTGCTGATGAGACGACCGTGATTCAAAAGCATGAGTTCAATCCTACAGAGAACCTGCAAAACTACTCTCACACCTGGAAACAGGTCTCTCTCTTTCACACACACACACACACACACACACACACACACACACACACACACACACACACACACACACACACACACACACACACACACA
>JAFMOD010000040.1:935467-1021564 GCA_019802435.1 Corydoras maculifer
TGTGTGTGTGTGTGTGTGTGTGTGTGTGTGTAAAAGTGTGATATATGTGTGTCTGCACCTTGTGAATATTTTTGTTGCTGGTGTAGCATTGCAGGTAACCATAGCATGACTTGGAAAGTGAAATCTAAAGCCGCTGTGTCAATCTCAACCACACACACACACACACACACACACACACACACACACACACACACACACACACACACACACACACACACAGTAGCATTACAGTACTGGGTGTTGTGCAGAACTTTTAACCTGGAAGAACAAAGGCGGTCGGTAGTGAAGCCACACACCCCTCTCACATGGACCTAAACACCGCGGGACCAAAGCTGCTGAAAATAAATAATAATTAAAATAATGTAATATACATATGCAATAGTGACCACTGTGATGTCATAACAGCAGTTCGACTACATTTTTCCCTATAGTGTCTCACCCGGTGTTCATACGTTCTGGGTCTTTTTTAAAATTTAAGGACCAGTTTGTAAAGATCTTAAGGATTTGTGTGCCTCTGGCTTCCTGTGTGTCTGCAGGAGGAGACTGTCCCTCCGTCCCTCCTCCGTGGTCATGGCATCCCCGCTCCTCTTTCCCCTCCTCCTCTTTTGGGTGTGTCTGTGGCACTGTGGGTACGGCGGCACGGAGGGCAACAGCAGCACTAAACGGGGGTGTTTAGAGAAAGTCCAGTGCAGTCCTGGGATTCTACTTCCTGTCTGGCTCCCTCATGAGCCACCATTGCCCCAGCAGGTAATCCGGGCCATCATTTACTTCTTGTCCCTGCTCTACATGTTCCTGGGTGTGTCCATCATCGCCGACCGCTTCATGGCAGCCATCGAGGTCATCACTTCTCAGGTACGCGGTCCTCATCGTTTAACCGGTACCCCACCACACAGACAGGAGAGCAGAGCGTCAACAGATTATTTACTCCAGTAAAATTACCCGAACTTCGAGGTTTTAATCCTCCATTACAGGTGAAGGACCTGCATGAGTCCTACTGAACTAAAAGGACATGCACGCTGCAGTCCCTCTATGAGGGTGGAACACGTCGAGGTTGAAGAACTGAAAGAGCAGATTCAGACTTTTTCTTTAAAATGTAAAAACACTGACGATCTCTTACCTGAATGATTCATGGTCCACACTGCACCATGTCCTACACTGTGACTTCGTTCTAGTTTGAGGTCTGAACAGAGACATTTTAATGTGTGTGTGTGTGTGTAGGAAAAGGAGGTAACAGTAACTGGTTCAAACGGGGAGAAGACGGTGGCGACAGTGCGAATTTGGAATGAGACGGTTTCTAACCTCACCCTCATGGCTCTGGGATCCTCAGCTCCTGAGATCCTGCTGTCAGTAATTGAGGTAGAAACACACATTCAGAAGGTCTGGTGCTCCACCTCTGAATGACCCCAGCTTCAGATCATCTTCATGTTCTTACTCTGACATTCCGGTAAATTCTTCACGCTGCGCATGATTTATGAAACATACTGATGTTCAGAGAACATGATTTAATTTCATTATCACATAGGTTATGATAATTAACTGCCTTTAGCAAAGTTCTTAAATAAGAACTTGAGATCTTGAGAAAGAAAACATCTTCCATGACGTCAGGGTCCAGCTACATAACAAACTCCAAGCTCTGAGGCGTTCGGTGGATGTTGCCATTACATTTCTTTCACTGTAATGGTGTGAAAGCTCATAAAGCTCAGACCACTGCAGAGCTTTTTCCATTTCACTGTTTAAAGATTTTTGTTTCTTAACCCTTGGCCTCCATCCTGACTGCCGCTGACCTGTGGAGGGTTCGAGCTTGTCTGTTACCCTGATCTGAATCATGCTTTGATTGCTTCCTTGCACCACCTGTACCTGGAAGCTGGCAGCTCTCTGCAGAGCAGTATGGCAAAGCAAGGATTAATTATTTACCTCCTGCTTGAACCCTTGTCACCCACTTATTGGCCAGTCCAGTACATTATCGGCTCAGGTGAAGATTGTTACATGACCCCATGAAACCCTAAAGGATCAAGTCACGCATCAGTCAGCTTGGCTTATCTGGGGATACAGAAGCAGAATGCAGGTTTGAAATGCATTACAGTTGACATCCCATAGTTACTTACTTCATCGGCTTGCAGTCGTTTTTATTGGAAGCGGAGTCCAGATGGGTCTGTTGATCTGTATTAATGTGGATGATCTCCTGATGTTCTGAGTGAAATGGCCCTAAGTGATGCTGGTTCATGTGTTGGTGTGTGTTCAGGTCTGCGGGCATGGCTTCGAGTCGGGCGAGCTTGGCCCTGGCACCATCGTGGGCAGCGCAGCCTTCAACATGTTCGTGATCATTGGAATTTGTGTAGTCGTGATCCCAGATGGAGAGGTGAGGAAGATCAAACACCTGCGTGTTTTCTTCATCACTGCCTTCTGGAGCATCTTCGCCTACATTTGGCTCTACGTCATCCTCTCCGTCATCTCCCCGGGCGTAGTGCAGGTGTGTGCAGGAGGTGAAGTTCAGACTTCATCTTCTAATTTACTGAAAATCACAGCTGTAATGAAACTGTGTGTGTGTGTGTGTTGCAGGTATGGGAAGCTTTGGTCACACTCATGTTCTTTCCTGTTTGTGTTCTGATGGCCTGGATTGCGGATCGTCGGCTGCTTTTTTACAAATACCTCCACCGCCGGTACCGCGCAGACAAACGGCATGGCATCATCGTTGAGACTGAGGGTGACCTTGCACCTAATGGAATTGACATCATCCTGGAGAACAAATTCAGCAGTGCCAATGGTTCACCTGCAAATGCTGCCAACAACATTGTCAGTGTGGAAACAAAGACAGAGTCTGAACAGGAACGTGAGGAGGTAAATGGTTCTGAGGTTTTTTCAGAGGTGACTCGCTGGTTGAATGAGGTCATTGGCAGAGATTGATTCGTATGGGTTTTTGCTCTTCCTCTTCTTCTTGCAGGTGATTCGCATGTTGCGTGACCTGCGGGAGAAACATCCAGATAAAGATCTGGACCAGCTGATTGAAATGGCAAACTACTCAAATCTGCAGAAGCAGCGCAAGAGCCGAGCATTTTATCGAGTGCAAGCCACGCGCATGATTATAGGAGCTGGAAATGTGCTGAGGAAACATGCGGCAGCAGCGCAGGCCAAGCGTGCACAGAGCGCTGCCCAAGAGGGCGACCTGGCCAATTGCGCCCGGGTAGCTTTTGAGCAGGAGCGGTACCGCTGTGTAGAGAACTGTGGAGAGCTGAGTGTTTGGGTGGTGCGTCAGGGGGGTACCAGCTCTGGAACCTTCCACATTGACTACAAAACTGAGAACGGTTCAGCTAAAGCCGGTGTGGATTTTCAGAATTGTGAGGGAACGTTGGAGTTTCTGCCAGGAGACACACGCAAGGAGATAAAGGTGAGAACCGGAATGATTCATTCAGCTATAGCCTGAAGTTATTATACAGCACATGGACAAAAGTATTGGGAACCACCATCGACACATTATAATCACAACCAAGCTGGACCCCCTTTGCAGCCATCCAACCTTCCACTCCTCTGGGAGATCTTTCCAGAACATTATGGAGTGTGTCTGTGAGAAGTTTTTGTCCATGTTGAATGAGAGGGCATGGCTTCCAATCCGTGTTCCTCTTAATTGTAAATGTGTTGCATGGGATTGAGGTCAGGACTTTTGGGTCAGTTAGGTTTTTCTATACCAAACTTACCCACCATGACTTGCACAAATATGCTGGAACAGAACCTTCCCTAAACTGTTTCCACAGCAATAAATTGTACAGTTGTATAAAACACACAGTGTCCATGATTTAAAAGGTCTAGGCTCAAACCCACATCCACACAGAACTGACCACAGAACCTAACGGTAACCTGAGACCTGGCCTCATAATTATGTCTGTCTTTATCTGATCATCCTGCAGATTAAAATCATAGATGATGATGTTTTTGAAGAGGATGAGCATTTCTTCATCCGTCTCTCAAACCTGCGCGAGCCAGGGGGAGGGGCCAGTGCCTCGACCGCTGTCCGACTGGTGGAACCGCTGGTCGCCACAGTGACCATTTTGGATGATGACCACGCAGGAGTGTTTTCATTTGGCCGACGTGAGCTTCTTGTCGCTGAGTGCTCAGGGGTCGTCGAGGTAACAGTCACCCGGGAGACGGGGGTCCGAGGCACTGTGGTCATCCCCTTTCACACAGAGGATGGAACGGCACGTGGTGGAGTGGACTACCAAAACACACAGGGAGAACTGGAGTTCAGTAATGAAGACAACTGGTACACACACACACACACACACACGCACACGTTGCAAAAGCTCATTTTGCAAAACAGATATGTTAGTGTGTAGTGTGTATAAAAGAGAGAGAGAGTAAATGGGAGTGCCAGAGCGAGAGAGAGAGACAGTGTTTTATTAATGGTGTAGCGTCTAGGGTTGATCAGATCTTCTTCCCATTAATGATGCAGGAAGTGAAAGCAGCTTTGCTCGGTGACGATCATTAAATGACATCAGACACCAAAACACTGCTGGAAGCATGTGAAGGATTTACTGCTGCGTCTATTCAGAGTCTTTAATACTTTATATTTACACTGAATGCTTATTTTATCAGAGACACATTTAGACTCCTGACTTTCAGAACCGCAGATTTTTGAACCGTGGGATCCACTTGGTGTTGAAATGGTTCTGAAACGTTTGTGGATGGGTCACATCTGATATTAGAGACTGGATCCATATTAAGATGGAGATACTGACATGTCCAGCCCCTCCCACTTTATCCTAAAGATTCTCTACAGCAGGGTTGCCCACACTTTTCTGGCCCGAGATCTACTTTTCCATTGGACAAGTCATCGAGATCTACCGGCGTCAATCTCTATTTTTTAGGCTTTTATATTGAAACCTGTTCACACACATCATGTTTGTATTGTCGAATCTGTTAGAATTATTTTTTTATTAAACACATTCCAGGAAATAGCACAGAGGAAACCTGATTTTAGTTACACCCAAACACACAGTATACACAAATGTACAACAATCACTGTATCACCTGCATTTTCCCAAACAGAGCATCCATCCATCCATCCATCCATTATCTTCCACTTTATCCTCTTTTAGGGTCACGGGGGGGTTCCTCATGCCCATCCAGGCGAGAACACTTCTGGGCAGATATACCCAGGACAGGGTGCCAATCTATCACTGGGCACACTCACTCACACAGACACACTCTATATGGGGCAATTTGGAGGACTCAATTGACTTGATCCATGTTTTTGGACTGTGGAATGAAACCGGAAAACCCGGAGGAAATTCACACGGACACGAGGAGAACATGAAAACTCCACCCAGATGGGGATTCGAACCGGCAATCCCTAGCGCTGAGAGGAGAACATGCTAAACACTAAGCCACTGTGCTGCCCCCAAACAGAACATGAACATTAATAAAAGCAAATGCATTTTGAGTTTGACATTGAAAAAAAATATACAAAGTGGAACATTTTAGTTCTTTTTGAGCGTCACTCGTCCTTCACTCGTCTTGTAAGTCAAATAAAGTGTAAAAACACAAACAGAAACTATCTACTTACTATGTAACGTAATGTAAATCGAATGTAGATGATTCTCGAGGCAGTGCTTCGGATTTAGGCTTGGAGGCGTGGCCACGGGCCGGTTTTGGGAACAGCGAGAGAGACGGGGGGGCCCCCCAGACCGCTCGCGTTTCAGAATGTATCATATTGTGTGTGAATGTGTGTGTGTGCGTGTGTGTGTATACTGTTCTGTAAAAAAAAAAGCGCTGATACGTTATAAACACTTTTTTTCCCTCAAACTTGAGCACCCCTACTCTACAGGATTAAAGTCTTGAGCTCAGGGATCCAGAAGGTTCTTTTAAAATGGGATGAATGTGTTCCGCCACAATGCTAAGGTTTTCTATGCACAGTCACAGCTCAAGTCGGCGGTTTCGTTCCAAAATAATTGAATGCGTTTTACCGAATAGACAGTGTAAAATATCAAACAATGAAAAATATGGGAAACCCGTTGCTATCCCCCGAGAGCTCTGCCTGAAGTTCTCTACTTTGTCCATTTAAATTCTTCTTCTGTGTCGTTGACTGTGAATGGACCTTCCATATGTGGTGGGGACTTCCTGAGTCCCCAGTCCCAATAAAACATTTCGACAGGTCATCTTGAGACCAGACATTCTGACTCCTTTTCACACTCAAAACAAATGGTCATCCCTACAGTGTACACACACTAATCACCTGGTCATTCTCTATTCCCTGGAGCCATTTAACTCATTATGAGTTTTACTTTACATTATTATTTTTACTAAATTACTTAAAAGTATTATAAAAACCTAACACCTGCCCTCCCGTTTGATCCCTGCAGACACCTCCTGCCCTCCTGCTCTGAGCCAATGGAAATAAATCAGAAATTTAGTTTAATTTAAACAAAATAAAATTAAGAGATGAAATACAATTCGATTATTTATTTATTAAGTATTTAATTATTAAGTATTTATCTAAATAAATTTGAAACAAATAAATGGAACCGAGCCATTTTATTGTTTGTATTTAAGTATTAATTCCAAAATTTTCTTGTATAAAAATGGTAGTTTATGTCATTAAATAATAAAAATAATAATATGATCACAAGTCTGTCTGTGTGTGTGTGTGTGTGTATGTGTGTGTGTATAAATTATTCACATCCAGTTAAGTATTAATGTAGGTTCAGCTGTGATGTGATTTAAATGACACGGTCTCTGTTGATATTACAGAGGTTCAGTTCAAAGGAAATCAACACTTATATTGTGTGTGTGTGTGTGTGTGTGTGTGTGTGTGTGTGTGTGTAGTAAGACATTACAGGTACAGATTATCAACGTTCAGGAATATGAGAAGCGTGAAAATTTCTACATCGTCCTTGAAGAACCTCGATGGCTCAAGAGAGGAATCTCAGGTGAGTTCAGCTCTAAAAATATCCATGCAGTAATTTACGGGTTGATGTCGTTGTTAATTATTTTACTTAATCGTTTCTAAATGTTTTCATTAATTAATGGACTAAATTAAATGACTGATATATTGATTGATTGATTGATTGATTAATTGATTGATTTTCTTGTTGCTTGGTGTTTGGCTGCAGATTTGCTGTTGAATCAAAGTAAGATGATTGTTATCTATAATGTCTAATTAAGTGTACGTAAACATTAGAAAATAAAGCGTTGTTGTTTTTTGTGGTTCTGTTTTAGATTCCTCCACCGCGGCGCTCGAGGAGGCCATGAAGATCTCCCAGAGAGGAAAACCCGTGCTCGGGGAATACAACAAACTCGAGGTCATAATTGAGGAGAATATGGCTTTTAAGGTACACACACACACACACACACACACACACACAAAGTTATGTTACAATGCATTGCGTGAATATAACATTTGTTTAGTCCATATTTAATGAAATTTGTATTGAATTCAATCATGTGATTTTTAATGTGATTCTTTAGTGGATTGTGTTACTGTCTAACAGTTGTTTCTGATTGGTTGTAGATCCGACAGGGAATGGCACCCAATGGAACATTAGACCCGGTACAGAAGGCTCCGCCCATCCGCATGAGACGTGCTCTTCGATTGGTCCGAACGTTACATCACTCTCTTTGTTTGGATGCTAACTGGTCCACGTCCATGGGACGCTGTGATTTGTCCGTGGAATTAAAGCACCAACCAATCAGAGTCACCTGTGTGTTTTGGAATGACTTTACACTTTTATTATCTTTACACTTCTAATTCTGCCTCTGTGTGTGTGTGTGTGTGTGTGTGTATGTGTGTGTGTAGTTTGTTTATGCATGAAGTAAATATTAACATAACAGACATTAAGCATCACATTATCACCTGCTCAACCCCGTCACTGTGTGTGTGTGTGTGTGTGTGTGTGTGTGTATGTGTATGTGTGTGTTTAGAGAACTGTAGATCGTCTGTTAAAGGATGCTAACCTAGCAGAGGTGATTGGAACTCACTCATGGAAGGAGCAGTTTGTGGAGGCCGTGACCATCAGTGCAGGTACCTGTGGGGGGTTCTTGGGCGTGGTCGGGTCTGACGGAACATCCAGCCTCCTCCTCGTTACAGAACCTAAAAGATTTAAGATTTAAATCAGGACGAACTCTGCAGGACGATGTTTCTTTGTATTATGGGTATAGATTGTGTAGCTACTGACGAGCATGTGCAGCTCGTTGGTCCGTCTCTAACGAATGCTCCACCTTCCTTTAGGGGAGGGTGATGATGATGAAGGTGAGGGTGGAGAACCTCGGCGGCCATCCTGCAGTGATTACTTCATGCACGCATTCACGGTATTCTGGAAACTGATCTTCGCCTTCGTTCCACCCACCGGCTACTGGAACGGCTGGGCGTGCTTCATCGTCTCCATCTCCGTCATCGGCTTCCTGACGGCCATCATCGGAGACCTTGCATCCCACTTTGGCTGCACGGTGGGGCTTAGGGACAGTGTCACCGCCTTGGTGTTCGTGGCCCTCGGCACTTCTATTCCAGGTACCAGGCTGAGGTTCTGCTTTTATGAAGCATGATGGGTTTCTTCATGAACTAAAAATAGTTCCTGTGTGTTCCGGTCTTTCAGACACCTTTGCCAGTAAAGTGGCGGCGGTTCAGGACCAGTACGCAGACGCGTCGGTGGGAAACGTCACCGGCAGCAACGCCGTGAATGTCTTCCTGGGGATCGGCGTGGCCTGGTCCATCTCAGCCATCTACTGGGAGGTGCAGGGCCAGGCCTTCAAGGTGGAGCCGGGTTCGCTGGCCTTCTCCGTCACACTCTTCACCATCTTCGCCTTCATTAACATGGGTGTACTGATGCTACGGCGCCGCCCATCAGTGGGCGGGGAACTGGGCGGCCCCAGGGCCATTAAGATCCTCACCGCCTTGCTGTATTTCGGCTTGTGGCTCCTCTACATCACTTTCTCCAGCCTTGAAGCTTACTGCCACATTAAAGGCTTTTAAAAAAGCACCTTTAATCTGCAACACTGTCTATATGTTAAATTTATTCATTTTTTTCCAAAAATGCAGTGAGCCTTCGCTCGTGTCTGCATTTACCAAACAAAGCAGAATGCTCACGGGAAATTTGACCCGATGACGGGAGATTGTGATGTGGACGATGATGACTGATGAAGAGGAGTGAGCATTTAATACAGATTGTCACACTGTGAAGAAGAACGAGGTGAAATGTTGCAGGACCTTTACTGCCTCTATGAGCTTTTGTACAGGACAGGATGTGATGACCGCGTGATGTCATCAGTTGTGGAATCCACGACAGGAACATTCCTAGTTTCTCAGCGTGTGTCATATTTATAACGACTCTGGGACACTCAACTCAAATTAAGCTTCCTTATAAATAATAAAATGTATGCTTTTGACCCTTTGCGGCATCCATATTAAAAACATCTTTTCTCTTTGGGGAAACAAGGTGATTAAGATAATTATCATGACTGAAAACAAGATATAATTGAAAACACACGAGAACGCTTCAGATTGCAATGATTTCAGCAGATTTTCTGTTCTAAAATCAATGTGCTTTAAAAGGTTTTGATGGATTTACTGTACAGCAGCCAACCTGACCCTCGCAACGGTCAGTCCCACACCCCTGAGATGAATCTGAACAGAGATTCAGTCTTCAGAATCCTGAAGAAAGCCTGTCATTAACGATTTTGTAGATGTAATATGTAGATGTCTTCATATTTTTGTCTTTTGAATGTAAATACACAGTTCACTCACACACACACACACTCTTACTGTGCTCGCTTACAACATACTGTACTATATACAAAACAGTTTCTCCTGTGAACCAGCAGAGGGAGACAGAGCGTCAGCGTCTAATTTTTAATCTTGAACATTGTAAATGATTTCCGAACAGATTTTTGTCTTTTAAAAATACCGACATGGATCTGTATACTTTGTACTCCTAATTTACGAAATGAATCCATTAAATAAGTTATATAAGATTATATTATATATGTATGTATTAAATATTGTATACACTGAGTATATGTTCTGATTTGGTGGATGAGATCAGACAGACAGATGTGAGATCAGTGTATGGTGTGTCCTTCATCTATTTGTTCCTCCATTTCAGGGATGTGGAGTGACCATGAAACACACACACACACACACACACACACACACACACACACACACACACACACACAAATCAACATGTGTGTGTATGTAACCTTGTTCTCAGGGTTCTTCTGGTCTCCGTATTATGTGGCAGTGTCTTCATTTCTCTCTGGAGAATCTGGAGCATCATGTCTCTGCGTGTGTCGCTCGTCTCCTCGAAAGCTCTTCACTTCATTCAGCGAACATTCAGGAACTCTAAGAGAACCTTCAGCAGGCCTCACCCACTCCAGACCGACAGGTGAGAACATCACAACTGATCTAAGACCTGAGGGTTCTGAAGATTTTAACAGCTGAAGGTCTTATCTGGATGTAGAAGAGGGCTACAAGCTTGACCTGAGATCTATATAAAAATTAAAAATTATAAATTTAAATTAAAAAACAAAGTAGAGTTGTAATTCTGTTCATAAATATTTATACATTTCTGGGATCAGTGCTTTTAAAGTGGACAGTATTATTTTTTTGAGTGCTGAGAGGTAATGATTTTATCCTGAATATTAAGATATTAGAGCCCAGGACTAAATAATGGTTCATTTATTAGACACACAACAGCATCTGATCTGAGTGTGAAGGTGTCTGCGGTGTCTCTGTGTTCTGATGATGAAGATGATGATGATGTGTCTGCAGCTCCTTAGACTCTCAGGTTCAGCTACACTTTGTGAATCAGAATGGAATGAGGACGAGCGTCACAGCAAAAACAGGAGAGTCTCTACTGGACATCGTCATCAACAAGAACCTGCAAATCGACGGCTTCGGTGTGTGTGTGTGTGTGTGTGTGTTAATATAAGTGTGTGTAGGTTTAAATAAATATATATATAAAACCAAGGTTTTTCGAAATATTTGATGTCAGAAATAATCACTAATTTAAAGGCGTTGCTGATCCTCAGTCCTGAATCTGAGATGTAAACAAACTGATGACAGAGAAATGTAAACTTCAGAACGTTGGTTATAAACTCAGCAGCTGATGAACTCTGAGTTCTGTAACTTTCTGTGATGTTCTGCGTGTTTATGGGTTTTCAGGGGCGTGTGAGGGAACGTTAGCATGTTCTACATGTCACCTGATCTTCGACGGCGAGGTGTACGAGCGTCTGGGACCGCTGGCTGATGAGGAAATGGACATGCTGGACCTGGCCTATGGACTCAGCAAGACGTGAGACACCAACCTCCAAAGATTGTTTCCTCTATAACATTCAGCTAATATGATTGGTCTAAAGGGTTCGGCCATCATTCATTCATTCATTATCTCCCGGTTTATCCTCTAGTAGGGTCGCGGTGGGGTTTCCCATGCCTATCCAGGGGAGAACGTCTCGGGCGCTGGGCAGATAGACCCAGGACAGTGCGCCAATCCATAGCTGGGCACACACTCACTCACACAGACACACTCCATATGGGGCAATTTTGAGAATTCAATTGACTTGATCCATGTTTTTGGACTGTGGGAGGAAACCGGAGAACCCGGAGGAAACCCACACAGACACAGGGAGAACATCCACTAAGATGGGGATTCCAACTGGGAATCCCTAGCGCTGAGAGGCGAAAGTGCTAACCACTAAGCCACCGTGCGGCCTGGGTTCGGCCATCAATTAAATTTAATTAATCATCTTGATAAGATAAGATAGACCTTTATTTGTCCCACAATGGGGAAATTGTAATTAAATTGTATTGATATTTTGTTGATTAAAGTCTTTTTGATTTATCACTGTGGATTAAAGTCAGGTGAACGTGTAGCTGCAGGTCAGGTGACTCGTCAGAATTAGTTAATTGGTTGTGCTAATTGAAATGGTCTCTGATTGGCAGATCTCGTCTTGGCTGTCAGGTGATCGTGGAGCCGTGGATGGACGGAACGACGGTGTGTGTGCCGCAAGAAGTCACAGATCAACGAGTGGTGCAGGAGAAAAACAAGAATTAACACACACACACACACACATACACACACACACACACACACACACACACACACACACACACTGGATGTTGTTCTCAGTGTTTATTATAACGTGTGATGTAACAATAATAAAACAGAGTTAATTGACATCAAAGTAATATTTTATTAAGTGTAAAACTAACCAGCCCTTTAATTTTTAAAATACACATTAAAGGACTTATTCATCTTTTAATTTGTTCATCCACATGATTCACTTATTCATGCGGTATTTATCCACTCTCATTTATTCATTAATATTAACATTAACACACATTAACCCCTTCATCCTGTCCCTGGTAATTTCTTACTGTACGTTTAATCCCTCCCTCTGACCCATCACCCCCCCCACCCACCTGTGTACCATCCTCCTGTGTTCATCCACGTGGAGCTCTCGGTGAATATTGACCCCTCTCTTGGGGTATTTGACAAACTGACACCCAGTGAAGACGAGTGTCCTACACAGTCTGTCAAATACTCAAAGAGAAGAGTCGACGGTGCGGACGATGAGATCAGCCCTGAGACATTTGAGAAGATAAGAACTGCTGCAGAGGATGGACGGTTCTGCGTTCTGAGAGGAGGAACACCGAGAAAAAGGAGGAAAATAACAGGTTCTAATAATTCTGATCAACTGGTTAGTTAAAAAAAAAACCTCTAAGATGCTGAAACACAACCTTCCATGATGAGCAAAAACTAGTTAAGCCACGCCCACTGATGGCATTCATTAAAGCTTCTAGTTTGGAAAAAAAACTGCAAAATAAAACAGCAATAAGAAATAAGAACTAATCTAAAGGTAAAGAAGTAAAAAGGAAATGTTAACAGAATATTGAAGAATTACTGAATAGTGAAAGTGTCATGGACAAAAATGGAAGCCACACCCACAAATGTTAATAATAGATTGAGTCTAATACTCTGATAGAGAGGCCATATTTTAGGGCAGCATGACAAAGGCTCAGTACTGGTCCGGTGCTGATTTTCCTGAATCTGGATCTGACTCTCTGTCCAAAGTTTAAAAGTCCATTTCACCTGCTGCTTTCCTCCTCCTCCTCCTCCTCCTGCTCCTCTTCCTCCTGCTGCTGCTGCTTTTGAGATTTTGTTCAGGTTATCAGTAACATGTTGGTTTTACACTGAAACACCACTCTGTGTACTGAATATATATAATATTGTTTACTGAAATAATCATCCACTGAATTCCTTAAAAGGTGCAAAAATTCTGTTGACCTGCAGAATGAAGGAAGTGAAAAGTTCTAGCAGACGATGATGAGAACAGATTAAAACCGGCGTAAGAAAATTCATCAGGTTTAAAAGTGAGGTGAGGAAGAAAAATCTTACAAAATGATTGAAGCAGAAATTCGGGATCATAACGAGGTTTGCTTCTGTGATCTGAATAATGAAGCTCTTTAATCACAGACACCCAAATTAAAGAGCTGCATCTTTACCTTCAGGCTTCCACCACAAAGAGCCCCGGCTGCAGGAGACTGGCTGATGTTTGACATCCATCTGTGCTGGAGTGGTCACAGTGTGTGTGAGCAAGCGGGTGTGTGTGAGCGTGTGTGTGTGTGTTTGTGAGGGGGCGTAAGTGAAGTCGGCGTTAATAAGACAGAGAAAATAAAGAGGAAGTTGAAATAAGGAAGATAAAAGCAACTCAACAAACCAGGAAATATCTGGAGCTGAATGACAAGCTGTGTGTGTGTGTGTGTGTGTGTGTGTGTGTGTGTGTGTGTGTGTGTGTGTGTATGTGTGTGTGTTTTGATGGTTGTGTCAAGGCAGTTGTGAAAGGCATCAGTGAAAATGTTTGACTTAGGTTTGCAAAAGAGACCACAGTCTCTCCCGCCAAAAAAGTGTGTGTGTGTGTGTGTGTGTGTGTGTGTGTGTTTGTGATTTTTTATAGTACTGCTCTTTTAAAACTCATTTAAACTTTGATGAAGCCACTTTTAGCTCTTGCTGTTTGTGGTGACTTTTCTTCAGAACATGTTCTCCATTCGGAACATTAAACATTATAAATATAAATGTGCACTGACGCCGCAACCTCCACCTGTAACACACAGCGCTTCCCATCCACCTCAGTGCCTCATACAATGTCTATGGTCACATTAAACTAAATCTTAAAACAGTAAGACATTAAAACATTTCCGCATTATCAGTTACAGCATCAGTTACAGTGCAGCGCATAGACTCATCCACCACCCAAATGATCCCTGCTCCGTGGGGCGTCCTGATTAGCAGAGAACACAAAAACTGTAGACCTACAAACTCCATCAGTCTTATAACTGAGTTCAGAATAAAGCTGCTGATGAGCGCAAAGGTTTGATCCTAAAGGATGGGATGTATCAGGATTAAAATCAGGAATTGTGGGAAATAAAGGTGAGCGAGCGGAATGTAGCTCAGGAGACGGAACTCTGAAGTAAAACTAACAATAAAACTCTGATGTTCTCAAATAAACGTCCAAAAAAAGTAAACTCACTTTCAACTTCAACAGACCTGATGCTGATTACAAAACACACACACACACACACACACACACACACACACACACACACACTGAACTGAGCAACACAGGTCACAATGGTGTGTGTGTGTGTGAGCAGGTCCATATTAGTTAAACTCTGATATATAAATATAATATATATGATATAATATAAATGATATATAAATGAATATAAATAAAATAAAATAAATATAAATGTTATAAACATATTTTAGGTTTTATTCTCACAGAGATCATTTTAAAGCGTTTACACTCAGAAGTTGAGCGCGATCAGGTTTATTTATATATTTATATTTCCTGTGGGTTCCTGGGCTCGTTGGGACCTGCTGGTCTGGAGGGGTTTTGGTTCTGATTTAGGTTCTGAATATGAATCTAAGGTTCGAGGTGACTCTGAAGCTTTTTTTCTGATTAGCACAGCGCTGTGCGTCAGTTCTCGCCTGCTCGGGTGAGCGCTGCTGAAAAAGCAGTTTGGTCAAGTGTGAGGGTGTCGGTGTGAAAATTTTCAGTTGAACCAAAACCCTGAAACAAACTGTTCTGTCTTACTGCAATAAAATAAAAATAAAATATAAAAGCAGCTTTAGTGAATAAGTTCAAAAACAAGTTGCTTTTTGTTTAGATTTACATTTTCATTTAGTCCTTTAGCCGACGCTTTTATCCAAATTGACTTATTCAAAGCTTAATTCAAAACTTATTCAAAGCTTATTCAAAGCTGACTGTGTTATTCTAAATGAGAACATCACAGTCAGCAGTTATTTAAGATTTAATCGAGAAAAGTTCATCTGTTCCTTCAATAAAACTCCTCCTTGATTTAAAATGATTTAAATCAAAATGAAGTTAAAGCATTTTTTTGAGTTCCTGATTTGGTTCCTGTAACTAATCTTCAATTCCATGATTAGATAATTAATACTGACGCAGCAGTGTGGAAGCAGCATGTTATTGTTGTATCTGTTGGACACTGGACAGCGGGTCAGTCTGAGGGTCAGGAACAGAGCTTTTAAACCTGCAGCTTTTACACTTTTACATCTTTTAAATTCTAAAAAGAAACAAAGGTTTTATTTTTTATTCGGCATAAGTCTTCTGTTCTTCAGTCTGAACTTCTCTTGAACGGTTGTGCTTCTGGACCTTCCACATCGTTTCCTCTGCAGGTTTCTTGTTGTTTGACTCTTTGCTCGTTTATTGGTTTGTTGGTTCTGTTATCGCGTCTGTAACAGAGGCCTTCTCTATGTTCACTCTCTAAATCTCTCTGTTCTCTAAAAGCCTGTGTTCTCCTGTTCTAACTCTACATAATGACAGACTGAGTGCTGATTTTATTTACTTATAAATTAAATTAACAGTCAGTATTGGCATGTTGATCATGGAGCTGCTCTGCTTCAGATGAAACCTTTGTTTCTCTCGCATCATCTAGATCCATGTAATTCTAACATGTTTATGATTATATCATTCATTCATTCATTATCTCCCGCTTTGTCCTCTATTAGGGTCGCGGTGGGGTTCCCAATGCCCATCCAGGAAAGAACGTTTCGGGCGCTGGGCAGATAGACCCAGGACAGGGCGCCAATCCATCGCTGGGCACACACTCACTCACACACACACTCTTTATGGGGCAATTTGGAGAACTCAATTGACTTAATCCATGTTTTTGGACTGTGGAAGGAAACCGGAGAACCCGGAGGAAACCCACGCGGACACGGGGAGAACATGGAAACTCCACCCAGATGGGGATTCGAACCGGGAATCCCTAGCGCTGAGAGGCGAACGTGCTAACCACTAAGCCACCGTGCCGCTTATGATTATATATATATGATAATTTACTATAAGACAATTCGTTGAATGCAGCAAATCAGAGGTGTATGTCAGCTTGAATGTGGGTCTGTGTGGGTTTTTTTTTGTGGGTCTGTGTTTTTTTTTGTGTGGGTCAGTCTGTTTTTTGTGTGGGTTTGTGAGTTTTTTGTGAGGGTCTGTCTGTGTTTTTTGTGTGGGTCTGTCTGTGTTTTTTTGTGGGTCTGTGTTTTTTTTGTGAGGGTCTATCTGTGTTTTTTGTGTGGGTCTGTGTGTTTTTTGTGTGGGTTTGTGAGTTTTTTTGTGAGGGTCTGTCTGTGTTTTTTGTGTGGGTCTGTCTGTGTCTTTTTGTGGGTCTGTGTTTTTTTTGTGAGGGTCTGTCTGTGTTTTTTGTGTGGGTCTGTGTGTTTTTTTGCGTGTCGCTGTTCTGTTCGTCCGTCAGGGATTAGAGAGATGTGTTTCGGGTTGTGAGCTGTCTCAGTGTTTTCTTTTTGCAGTTCGCCGCTCTCTGAATGTCAGATTATAGTAAATGTAGAGTGTATATTAAACTGAGACGATAGCGCTGATCGTTAACACTTATTAGAAGAGTGAACAGCAAGTGAGAGGACGCATCATCGTTTTCAAAATATAGCAGATTAAGAGATGTGTGTGAGTGAGAGAGAGAGAGAGAAAGCTGTTGGTATAAACAGTGTGGTTATAAAAAACTTTATCATCTATCACATCACACACACACACACACACACACTTTGGCTATATCCTGTTCACAAACACACTGAGGATGATAAACGAGCCTCGAAGCTCAGGTTCATTAAACTCGGACTTGTCCTGAAGAGAGCTTTTTAACACTCATGTGTTTACTTAACTTTAAGGTCACATTGTGAAAGCTCGATGAGCGTGTGTGTGCTGCTTCTTCACAATTGTCTTTTCAGTGTCGATTGTTTTCGGTTATTCAGCGTTTGATGACTCAGGGTTCGAGTTCCATCTTTTCTGAGCACCGTCATCACTCCATCAGCTGCACGCTGCTCCGGATGAAGCGGCGCAGGGCCGTGATGATCATCAAAAGCACCGTTCTTGATTGAATAATTATGATTAAAAATTATAAATGATCTCACATTGCAGTGGGTGGCTGCTGCAGATCACATCATACTCCCCCCCCCTTCCCCGCAAAGCCTTTACTTGTTACACAGAATCAGACCATGAATTAATTAAATATCCGTTACATTTTTTGGGATGTTGATTTTGTAAAAACACCATAAAGTCAAAAACAGAACGTAAATCATTTTAGATGAGATCACAGTTGGTGTTTGCTGAGGTGCTAAGGTTCTTTAGGTGGTTCTTTTGAGAGGACCCATTATTGAAGCATTGTGGGAGTCACTCATTCATCAGAGGTTCTACAGATGTTCCTCAAAATTCTATTATCATAACCCTGTCTTTTTGATCTTAATACTTTTACTTCTGAACGCAGTGACGGTCGTTTTTCAGAAGTTCACTCGTCTGTGATCAGATAAGGTGCAATCAGCATTTCACCACTGATCTTGCCTTTTAAAGGGGAAGTGTGTGTGTGTTCTAGAGTATGTGTTTAAAGGGGAAGTCCTGTGCTGTCATAACCACCGCTGCACCGTTGCTTCAGAGGGACGGTTGGTTTTCATCACCCAGCTGAACAAACCAAACGCTTTCCACAGCGGCCTTTCTGAAATCGCTCTGACAGAGCTACAACCTCCATCCAAACACACACACACACACACACACACTCTGAACCTTTGAGTTTGCTGACGGTGAGGTTCAGTGTAAACCTCAGAATAACATCTGGAGCAGCTGTGCATCTGCCACGTAACCTAAGAGTTAAAATGATCAAGGGTTTGACCTCATGGGCAGAGTGAACGTGCAGACGGAGGGGGGGATTAAACGATACCTGGTTGTTTTGGAGGGGACGCATTTAAAAAAAACGGCCTGCAGAACATTCTGACCTCGTGATGACTGATGTTCACAGAAAAAGGATTTTACTCTCACTGTAGTCCAGTTACCCCTAAAGGACCTGATATGACCTCAGGTATTGAAATGAGGATGAGTGAGAACTGCACTGATGCTGATGTTTAATAATGTAAATGGGGGGGTTGACTGTGAACTTTAAGAGCTGCAGAGTGAGGAGGAGAACATACTGTACTGTACTCTGATCAGTGTGTAAAGCTCCAGTTGTGTTCTAATTCTGACGGTTCCTCAGCTCTTCCAGCAATGGATCATGATGCCTTCACCTTTGATCTTTATATGAGAAGATCCAACTGGAACCATTAAATAGTATGGACTGCATTTTAAAAAGGTTCTCAATGGTTTTGTATGAAATCACAGAGTGAAGATATGAACAAGAGTTTAGAAATGAATGAAACAAATGTTGAATATATTCTGAAACATCTTTGTGTTCAGTCTGTAATTAACGATACACTGAGTGTAACTGATGGATTGATGATGTCACAGCGTGATGATGTTACTGGCAGCTCCTCTCTGGAGTTTGGAGCTGGTCACCGGATGACAAAACCTGTCGGACGTAATTCTGAGCTGGGGTTACTGATTCGGGGTTCTGTTTCAGAACGTCCGGGTTCTTGGGCGCGGTCAGTTGCTGGAACAGGTCCATGGTAGTGTAATCCCCCACGACGGGCAGGGACACGCCGGCCGCAGACACACACACCGTCTGTGTGGTGCTGTGGCGTCCTGAACCCTCACTGTTGCTGATCGTGATGAGGCTGCGGGGAGTGAGGTCTGCTGTGAGGTCCTCAGGAGGCGTGGGGTCCGAGCGGTCAGAGATCAGTCCGGCCGTCACACTGTCCTGAGAAATCAGAGAGATGCTGCAGCAAGGACGCTGCCTCTGGCTTATCTCCAGCACGCATAAACCTTCCTCTGTTTCCTCGAGGTTGCTCCTCATCTCCTGGTGGAGGCGGTTAGGGTTATTTTTTTTTAAACACAGCTCACAGAAGCCAACAGCAGATCAAATGGATGGATCTACAGGAACAATATACCCACAAACCCCCCATGGATACCACCTCTCTAAGGTTGTAAAGGTTCGATGTTCAGACACTCATCTCAAACCAGAGGGCGTGGCTCACAGTCTCTGTTCTAGTTCATCTCAAAGGTGGTGGAGGTTGGGACTCAAACTGTTTGTACAAAGTTGTAAGTATATAGTTGTTCTAAACTTTGAACCTCAATAATTAGAATGTGTGTACTAATTAGTGTGTCATTAGTTAATCGTCTGATCCTCTGGTTGTTCCTGTTGCCCCGTGCTGTTCAGGTCTGTCAGTGTTTTTGTGTTTGATTCAATCTGTGTTTCTGCCTCCTGTCGGTTCTCATTGATCTCATCTCCTGGCCTTTGTCGCCGCCTAGTGGAGGTTTAACGCTTTATTTAAAAAGCAGCGCCCTGTGGCAGTGTTTGAGCTGGTCCTCAGAGCCACAGACTCTGATAACACACTAAACACGTGTTTTGGATGGCAGCAGGACGTTGTGTCAGTGTACAGTTCTCAGCAGTGTCTCAGGTCCACATGAAGACTATCAACAGAGAGTTAAAACTCACCAAATCCTGGAGTCCACTCATTTTCTGCACAGCGTTGCTCTTGTACGGGTTCGGAATGCTTGGCCACAGCATGTCCTTGGACCTGTGTGATGACACGTCGTTATGGTGATGATCCACGGGGTTTCCCACATTAGTCATTCTGTTAATTATTACAAAAGTCTATTACCGCTGCAGAAGCCGACAACACAGATGCATGGCAAGGATCAGAACGAGTATTCCCACCAGGACTCCGGCCAGCATTCCACCCGGAGCCACGGAACCTGAAGAAGAAGACACTGTATCCACACAACCAAGACACTCACTCGGGTTCTCATCTTATTATATGATTAGAAACTTGACTCTTGTGATTCCTCTGTGGATCCGGTCACCTTGTGCATTAATATGGATCGTATCAACCTCCTCTTACCTCCATCAGGTGGACGGAGTGGATAAATCCTGTTTGATCTTATTCTGTATCAGTTTTATTATTAACTGATCTCATGATGGTCATGAGACCATCTCTCTACTTTTTTAATCTCTTTACTTTTATTTTTCTTCTTTAGTGTTATATTAATGAATATCATAGTTATTATTACTGTAACGTCTGTTCCTTGTTCCTTGGTCTGCTGTCTCCTCCTAGTGGTCAGGTTATGTTCTTACAGTGTCAGTGTATTATATATTTGGTGTGTTTTGTGGAGGAATAGTTGCTGATTTTAGGAACGACAGGGGAACTCAATATTCTAACCACCATGAAAAAGAAAGCCACCTACCAAACAGATGGAGAAAAGAATCAGTACAGACAGAACTCCTGATCTGAAGCAAGCTGCATCCTCTGTGAAATGTGCTGGAGGCAGTATAACGATGTGTGTGTGTGTGTGTGTGTGTGTGTGAGGCTGCTAATGCAACTGGGTCACTGGTGTTTACTGATGATGTGACATCTGATAAAAGTGAGCGGATGAATTCAGGAGTGAACACAGTGACACATTCTGCACAGATTTGGTTCAGTGATAAAAAAACAGATCAGATCATGAATATTAATTAATCCTGCAAATAAACTGAACTTTATTATTATAATTACATGACTCCCTGAAATTATAAACCTGAATCATTCATGAATGATCTGGAGCTCGTTCGGGTTTCAGGACATACACCATCAGGTGGCGCCGCTCCGGTCCACATCATGTGATTGACTCTAAACCAATGATACAGAACTCACTGAGTGTATCGAGGTCTTTGAAGTCACTCCACCTTCCCACTCCTCCAGCTGTGACTGCAGACAGCTGCACAATGTACGTGTTTCTGCTCCGCAGGTCCCGAAACTCGTACCTGTTCACACTGGGGCCCAATGAGATATCTGACGAGAGCAGGAGAAGAACAAAGTACGATTTAGAATCGAACAGCAGGGATAGGTCCCAGTGTTACAAACAATCACATCAATTCACACTCCAGTGTAGGGGTGACTCCACATCTCTGATTTACCTGAACGGCACAGAGCAGGTGTTATTAGGGTGGTGGATGATTCTCAGTACTGCAGTGGTACTGACATGGTGGTGCAGGTGTGTATGTTATTAGGGTGGTGGATGATTCTCAGTACTGCAGTAGTACTGACATGGTGGTGGAGGTGTGTGTTATTAGGGTGGTGGATTATTCTCAGTACTGCAGTGGTACTGACCTGGTGCAGGTGTGTTAGTGTGCATCCACTTACTTTTTTCACTGTTATCAAGCCTGTCTATATAGCGTAGGATGTAGCCTCGCAGAAACCCCCGCAGGTCCTCCTCTGACACTGGGCTCCACGAAACCACAAAAGAACTCTGGGTAACGTTACTGACGGTCACATTCCCAGGAGCGGTGACTGGACCTGAGAGAGAGAGGGACATGGACCTCAGTACAGAGTAGTGACCCTGCACCCAGGTAATGAGGAACGAACTGGTCCCACTGACCTTCTTCAGAGAGGTAGGCCTGCGTCCATCCGTAGGTGCGCTCGCTGTGATTGGCCGTCCGCTGGTTGCAAGTGTCTTCAGTGGTGACATCCGGTGTGATGTGGAGCATGAAGTTATATCTCTTATACGGTTTAAATAGAACTATGAATCAGAGACGGAGATCAGAGCTCAGTGACGCACAAAATAAAAGACATGAATCAAAACACTATAAAGACCTCGAAATACAAACGAAAAGCCCAAAAGGCATTAAATACACAGATGTTATCAAAGAAGAGAGATTGTTTCAGTATTTAAGGGTCCAGCACATGAGCTCTGAATGACTGATGGTTTATTCATTCATTAACTTTATCTTAATCCTCTGTTAGGGTTGGGAGGGGGTTCACCATGTCCAGTCAAGGGAGAACGTTTTGGCCGCTCGGGATACATGCACTCACACAGACACAAACACAAAAACACACTATATAGGGCAATTTTGACCATCCAATTCACCTTGAATCCATGTTTTTGGACTGTGAGAGGAAACCGGAGAACACAGAGGAAACCCACACGGACACGGGGAGAACATGCAAACTCCACCCTGATCAGGATTCAAACCTGGATCATTTCTATGAGGTTAAATTGGTTTGATTGGATTTTGGTTGTGGTGCCTTCAGGTCTCTTGTGTAATCTTTCTGTCTGCTGATGTTTTAACATCACAGCTCCTACTAATTCTTTTTAAATATAAAGGATTATGTTGATGGGGGTCGCAGTCGTTTGTGGATATAGTCCATATGCCCTGATGTTCCAAAGCATGAGGTCATTAATATAATGAGGGATGTGATGTAATACCCTCCTGCGTGTGATGCTCGAAGAGGTTCTCCTCCCCGAAGAACACTTCGTTTTGGTATGTCTCTCTTCTAGCCCACCACTCCACTGAGTACCAGTGAGGCTGCAGCAGCGCTTTGTCCCACTGTAGACTGAAGGCGTTCTCACTGTGGATGGTCACGTTTAATGCTCCGCCCCTCTCTGCGAATAAACAGCGCTCATTTTCTCGACTGACCCACATGAAGGAGGTTGGGATGCCGCAGTCAGGGTGCCATCGGAGATGAATGAACTCACCAGGCGTGCTGCCCTCTCTGGCCGCTATGTGTAGGTGTGCAGCGGGCGAGGATCCGGCTCGGTTGGCGGCCCAGATGCTGATGTTGAACGAAGAGTAGGACAGAAATAACACAACATGTGGAACTTTAAGTTTATAATGGCAGAGTTCTCCCGACGCCTTCTGAACCGTTATGAAGTGGTCGTCCACCTCGACATGACGTCCGAACTGAGAACAACAAACATTCATGTTGAAATCACTCTGTTAACCACCTTAAACACGTACAGCTGCCATTAGGGTTTGACACATCAATGTGAGACAATGAGGCCAAGTAATTAAGAAATGGAAGTGAGGTCATTAAGGCACAGGAGAAGCAACGACACAAGTTAGCCAATTAAAACCAGTCACAACACCCATTGATGGTGTGAAATAGTACCTCCCAAGTCAGCACCAGTCTTCTCTGTCCTTTATGGATTAGTTGGTTAACGATCTTAATGACTGGAGGATCTATTAATTCTGGGGTATCAAAGAAACAGGAGAAAGAAAGTCAGACCCATCATGAGATCTGCAGAAGATCAACACGCTGAAGCGGCTGATCAAACTGTAGAGATAACGGGGAGGGCCGAGCACTGACGGTGCTGATGTTACCTGGAGGAACTCTGATGACTTCACTTAAAAGGCAATGAGGACATTCTGCAGTCTCAACACACTGTATCTGGATTTCATATGAAAGAGACCAGGAGAGGTTCCCCACAGTAGAGAACTTCTTGTCCTGTGACCTCACCTACAACAGAGAGAGAGAGAAGAACAGTCAGAGCACCCAACTGAAGAACCGACTCACGCTCATATACAATCCACAACCAATCACATCGTGTGCATTAAGTATCAGTTCATTGGTGTTTGAGATCGTAACATCCCCCGCCCACGGACAGTTTGTAAAGTTGCACTAGGTTTTAGATCTTTAGATTAAGTGCATCCTGCTCCAGAAGCAGCCGAGACATAAGGTTCAAGAATCCGTAGAACCCGGCGTGATGCTGAATGCTGCAGAAAGTTTGTCATACCTTTTTCCAAGTGTGGTTCTGTCTCCTGTAGTTCAGGTAGTAAGAAAGATCCATGTTTGTCCATTCGACGGTAACAATCAGGTCCCCTGAGTGCCGCCTAAAACTTACGTTCTTAGGGGGGCCGCAGCGCACTGCAGGGAACACGCATTACATCAGGTGCTGTTCACGGACACCAACGCAGACCCCAACACAGACTCCAATACAAACATCAACATAGATCCCAACACAGACCCCAACATAGAACCCAACACAGACATCAACACAGACCCCAACACAGACATCAACACATCCCCCAACACAGACCCCAAATACAGACATCAACACAGACCCCAAATAGAGACCCCAACACAGACATCAACACAGACCCCAAATACAGACATCAACACAGACCCCAAATAGAGACCCCAACACAGACATCAACACAGACCCCAAATACAGACATCAACACAGACCCCATATACAGACATCAACACAGACATCAACATAGATCCCAACACAGACATCAACACAGACCACAACACAGACATCAACATAGATCCCAACACAGACATCAACACAGACCCTAACACAGACATCAACACAGACCCCAACACAGACATCAACACAGACCACAACACAGACATCAACACAGATCCCAACACAAATCCCAACACAGACATCAACACAGACCCCAACACAGACCCGGAGACAGACACCAACACAGACATCCCTGCACTGAACATCTGCTGGGCACTTCCATCCATCATCTTTCACTTAATCCTCTACTAGGGTCACAGGGGGTTCTCCACAATTGAATGGAGGAAGGTGGGTGGGGTTGTGTTTTTCCAATAATATATAAACATTAATACCAAAACAGTTTGTCTGGGAGACGCTGTGTGTTTTCTGTGCAGAGATGCCGTGATGTGAAGCAACGGATGTAACGGATTATGGACATAGTTACCTATGAGAGACGGCAGGCTGCTGAATTTACCAAAGATGCATCTGCTCTGATCCTCACTCACTACAACAGCGTACGCCGTCATGTTCATATCGCCAAGAGTGATCGGGTCTACGGTCATGCTGCCTTTGTTTACTCTCGTTATATTTCTACATTTCCTCCTGTTAATGAAAACAAGATGATCACGAACGTGTGTCTGAACTCACAGGCTCCTTCAACAGCTCCACGCTCTGGATTCGATTCTGAGACATGTCAACAAGGGTTCCATATTTTAGAACATTTCCCATTATTCCCTAAAGAAAAGGTTTAGTTTGGGGTTTGTGTTGAGTACAATGTAATATTAATGCAGCACTATTTAAAGCATTAGAGGACCTCCGTGCAGCAACAACCCTTATTTTACATTTAAAAGATGAACAGAGCAAACAGATGAACTACAGTCTGATATTTTAACTACAAAGTCCATCTATTCAGGATATGAGCAAGAAACATGTATTTTGATAAAGATAAACTCACTGCGAAATAAAGAGATCATAAGTTTTAAATCCTCCCTCTTTCCATGAGCACTGGTACGCAACAATGTGCGACGAGATTCTCAGTCCAAAACACATAAATCCTTCAACTTCTAAACATCAGACACAAACAGGAAATGACATCTTTACCTGATAGACTTTCACGATGGTCTGAATGAGAACTTATTATTATAGAAGTTATTATAGAAACACCAGAACATTACCTTCAGGAGAGTTACAGCGCTCCTCACAGATGGCCTTGTTCTGACATTTACACATGGAATTATACACTTAAAAAAAAGAATTAAACACTTAAAAAAAGAATTATACACTTAAAAAAAGCATGTTACACTTAGCAAAGAATTAAACACTTAATAAAGAATTAAACACTTAACAAAGAAAGAGAAAAGCTTCAGATTCAGTCATTAACTCTGTTCGTGCGTTTTTCACTGCATCAGATGTGCAGTCTTCAGATTTTCCCCAAAACAACAGAGTTTTCATTTCATCATCGTTAACAGATTTATAGCTCATGAAAATCAAAGTTCTGCAACGTCCCGGGACATCACCCCCACAGGAGTCTTTATTGGGTCCCATCTCCCTCTGTGCAGTTTAAATAGATCCCACTCCGCATTAAATGATGTGCGCAGCATCATCTAAAGATCAGGTTTGATAATTCCACAGTATATGGTCCTTAACTTCTATTTGTGATGTTCTCATTCGTAAGTTGCTTTGAATAAAAGTGTCTGCTGAATGACTAAATGTAAATGTAAATTTAAATCTAAATGTAAATGGTATCAGACTGAATCTCTATAACAGCAGACTTATTTTTATTGTTTTACACTTTTTTATTTCCATGTTTCCTTTGGTGTGCGTGTTTTCATAAGAACTAAAAACAATAAATGATCTCGGTTCGGTTTTTCCCTTCAGTCGCGGTATTGATTAATTATCAGATGATTGCTGATTGGACCTGACTCGAACCGGGGAGCCGTGTCTGATGTGTGCTGTGTAATCAGACTGACCTGCTGAGACGCTGCGAAGAGACGCTGCTGTCCAAACACAGCCGAGCCACAGACCTGAAATCAGACAGCACAGTTTACAGCTCTGTGTTAATGAACTCTGTGTTAATGAGCTCTGTGTTAATGAACGTTGTATTAATTAGCGCTGTGTTAATGAACGCTGTGTTAATGAACGCTGTGTTAATGAGCTCTGTGTCCATGAGCTCTGTGTTAATGAACTCTGTGTCAATGAGCTCTGTGTTAATAAACACTGTGTTAATGAACGCTTTGTTAATAAGCTCTGATTAATGAACCCTGTGTTAATGAACGCTTTGTTAATGAATGCTGTGTTAATGAGCTCTGTGTTAATGAACTCTGTTAATGAACGCTGTGTTAATGAACGCTGTATAATGAACACTGTGTTAATAAGCTCTGTGTTAATAAGCTCTGTGTTAATGAACGCTATGTTAATGAGCTCTGTGTTAATGAACTCTGTGTTAATGAACTCTGTGTTAATGAACGCTATGTTAATGAGCTCTGTGTTAATGAACTCTGTGTTAATGAACGCTGTGTTAATGAGGTTCGGTCTGAGAAATGAAAAACAAACCAAATGACACGCAGACGGGGTTCGCGTGGCGCCGCCGCATCTCTCTCTCTCTCTCTCTCTCTCTCCCTCTCTCCGTCCCGTTAGATGACGTTTCGTGCAGTGCCGGGGTAGGTCGCAGTGAGTCGGTACTGTAACAGGTCGGAACCGTTCTGAATCTTCGGTCGGACGCGCGCGTCTTTGGTCGAAAGGCAGGAGTCGACTCTCAGAGTGAACGCTGTTCCTTTGAATAGGCTTGAGGAAGACTCTGTGAATGAACAGCATGAGTCGACTCTCCAAGAACTGCACTTCAGTTTTAGTCAGCGCTTTATATGAGGGAGAGGAGTGACGTCACAAGGCGTTTATTCACGTTCACGGGTTCGAGCTTCAGCCTTCTGCAGAATATAAAAACCGAGATAACCGAGATAACTGAGATAAAATGATGCTTTAAACCTCACAGCTTTACTTTTATGAACTAAAACATTCGACCGAGTTTAAAAATAAGTTGAGTCCTCGTGTGTTTGGGTTGTGAGGGATATTTCACTGAGCTGATCAGGTTCTGATTGATGTGAGGATGTAGGAATGGGTCCAGGTTTTACACTCAGCCCCTAAATTCAAACAGTTAGCCGTGTATTCAGGGCAACAGTATGCTTCACATTTGTTGGAACAAAGCCCCAGTGCACAGACTCACGGCTGGGCAAGTCCTGACCCCAAAGTGACTCAGCACCCGGAACAGAGGCGTTAAGGCATGTTCTCTCATCCATCATCTGTGTTACAGATCTGCGACAGGTTCATCAACTGAGACGGGCTGGCATGCAGGTGTAATGTGTACATGTCCTCATACTTTTGTCCCTGTCGTATGTTGTGATGCAGCCATGGTTCTCCCTGCAGAGTGAAGTGTGTGATGATCCGAGCAGTTCGGACCGAGGCTAACCGTACAGACATCTCTGAGTTACCTCTGAATGTTTATCATTAAGGTCTTAATGAAACCAAGCAACATGTCAGCGGAAGTTTCACTTCCCGAAACCAGTAATAGATCTCGTAGTCTTTAGTTTTATTTAGTTGGGGCCTCTTTTAAGAACTTTAAGTGCTGAACAAAAGCAAATAATTCACTGAGAATCGATTCACTGTTGGAACAGTGTTTCGTTTGAACTGATCTTTGGTATTAATGTGATTAAAGCACGATGGGTTCCAATCACTGAACCCAGGGTTATAAATCATGATAAATCATCATATTCAGACAGATTTGTCAAGTACAATTCCATCTGCCTTAAGTCGTGACATCATTGTGGCTGTAAGGTAAATCCAAATTCATGAGAATTGAGAAAACCTGATGCTTTGTTACACAGCCAATGAAAAGGTCGTTAACGCCAAATGAGCAAAGCAAAAGGTCACATAAATAGATTGTCAGAGTCATCTGGCCCACAGATGACTCTGTGGGCCAGAGTCATCTGTTGGCACCTCTGTGTGCCGTAGACCTCTGTGGGCACCTCTGTGTGCCGTAGATCAACAAGCGGTGGCCCACATCTATACGCTAGCTGGTAACTTTATTATAAGGAGTTTACTCAAAACCTTTTCTTCTTTCATTCAGGCCGATGGGTCTCCTGCCAATGTCCACTCTCTGAGTTCTGATCTCACAAATGAAACTGACAGTAAACCTTTCACATGTGATAAATTTAGAAATGGCACCCAGTTGCTTTTGAGGAATCACTAAGTAACATCAAAGTAACAGTAAAGCTACAGTTACGCCTTCACGTTTATAATATTGTACAAAACATGTCGATGTATGGACGTTGAATTCTGCTGTTATACTGTTTTTAACTTCTCGTCACTTGGTCTTTCACTCTTTTTTTTACTCTCTCTCTCTTTCTCACACACACAGGAAGGAACATTTTACACTTCATATCCTTACGAGGCCCCAGTTCAGAAAACATACACACACCCACAACATACAGCACGTTGGGAAAGTAAAGAAACTCTAGCAGACTCATTAAAAGATGCTTTACAATAAGTGCAGAGCTGTTTCTCACAGTCACTCTTACCTTCACTGAAAATACTCATCATTTGTGTAATAACGCCCAGCGTCATGTTAGCAACGATGAAATAAGTAAGTTGTAAATAGAAGCACTGACTGGAAACTGCTAACACTTATTTTAGTGATGACAAAGACAGAACAGTCAAAAAAAAAATCCCCCGCCCATGAGCTTATCAATGGACTGATCAAAGTCTGCCATGTTTTTTAACACCTGTCATGGAGTAAAGAAATGGTGTCAAGATGCCAGAGTGAGATAAGATACGTGGGCCTGATGTGCACCAACAACACGTTTGATGTGTGTTTGAATTTGAAGCCAATCGAGATGAAAGACACCAACAGGAAGCGTGTACAATGTTTAAAGACTGGGGAACGGCACGTTACAACCAACATACCAGGGTAAGAGGACCAAACTGTGTTCCTGACTGTAAATCTGGTCGCCGTCAGTGGGCGCTATTTTGTCTGTTGTTATTTATAGGCAGATGCAAACATTTCAGCATTTTTAGGTTTCCTGGAAGGTTCTGTTAAAAAAAAAAACTTATTTACTTAATTTTCAAATTTACATAAATGTGTCTTTATAAAACAACCCGAGGAAACATCAAAACCTAGAGAGTTAAAAGCTGGACATCTGTAATTCATTTCTTCACGTAAATTATTCTGTAACAGACGAAATGACTAAATGACTTTCAGTTTTTTAATGATCATATTCATTTTATTTGTTTAACACATATATAAATCAATGTCTACACTCAATTAAAAATGTTACAACGGGGTCATATTATATTTTATTATAATTGTAGTATTAGTTTTGAATTAGAATTGAATCCAAAAACATGGATCAAGTCTGTGTGAGTGTGTGACCAGCGATGGATTGGCGCCCTGTCCTGGGCATGGGGAACCCCACCGCGACCCTAATAGAGGATAAAGTGAGAGATAATGAATGAATAGAATGAATGAAGGCACTAGTTTACAATCACACTGTTTGAATCTCCTGATGTTACTGGGTGGATACTTGTTGGTGAGTGTTGGTTTTTAGCATGTTCTCCATGGTGTGCTCACCACCCCTGCTCAAACCTGCATTCTCAACCAGTGTTAAATAAAACGAACAAAAAGTTTCAACCGAATGACCAAGATTCAAGTCAGAGACATGCCACTAGTGCCTCCTGGTGGTTAGCAGGATTTTTTAAAAATGCACCATGGTGTCCTGAGGAAGCAACACTGAGCTAGTGGTTTCTACACTGCGCATTCTGGCTTCTTTAATGTAGACGTGTCCTCTTCTGGGAGGGACATTAAGCACCAGCCTGGTCCTGGTCCTGATACTTGTCCTGCTCCTTGTCCTGATCCCGGTCCTGGTCCTGGTCCCTGTCCTGCTCCTGTTCCTGATCCTGGTCCTTGTCCTGGTCTTGGTCTTGGTTATTTTTCTGGTCCTGGTCCTTGTTTATGTTCAGATCCTGGTCCTGGTCTTGGTCCTTGTTCTGACTGGTGACATGTCATTTTATTTGGTTACCACTGATGGTGCTGAAGTGACGCTGTCTTTTCAGTACCTCAGGTAACCCGAGGACACCATCTTGGTTGCAGTGGATTTGTTTAAAACAATAAACAGGTAGCATCATCCAGCATCACTGCATGTGTGCGTGTGTGTGTGTGTGTGTGGGGGGGGGGGTCACATGGTCCCACACATCCAGATTTTGTTACATCCCAAGTTAGTTCCCCTTTTGTAGCATTACCAGCTTCTACTCTTCTGTGCAAACCTTCTACAATGTTCAGTAGTGGGTCGGTGTCTGTTATATCCTACAGAGGGAGCTATTGAGAGAATAATGCATCGCTTTGGGAAATAAAACATCTCGGACGCTTAATATTCCAGACAGTGAAAGCATCCTCTAAGCCTCTCTCTCTTCTACTGAGGACCAAAAAAAATGAATTGCAAGTTTGGAGCTCTTTGGAAGAGTGGACAAAACTTTTACCAAAGAAGATTTTTTATTATTAACAAAAAAAAGAAAAAGTGAGAGGAAGATCTCTGAGGAGAGGAAGGTGGACAGGAAGGATATGGAACACAGAAGAAGAAAAGATTTGGGGTTTACAGAGGGGGAGGGACGGAGGAAGAGAGAGAAGAATGTCTTGTGTGAAGCGTAAGGAACTTGAAGTCCTGTCTCTCATCTGAAGTGGGACAGATCCAGATGCACGGCCAGAGAACATCTGCAAATTCTTTCCAGGGACCTGCTGTTTTTTTCTGATTTATATGAGATCTGAATCCAAATCTGGGGTGGACACATTATTAAAAGAGGGAATGTGATGAAGTCCGAATCCTGCAGTTTGGAATGAGACCTCTGTCATACAAGATCAATGGAATATCAGACCTGCAGTACGGACGGAAAGGTAAGACACAGACGGACAAACAACTACAAAGATTTCCAGATGTTTTTAAAGCTATATCAGGATTGTCTAAAGAGAAGACCTTATTTAGTATTCCCCCTGAAGACTGGACTGAGAAGATACTGAACGGAGGGTTTCTCCTTCAAGTCAGAGGACGGACGAGCAGATGGCTGGGTGGAGACACCAGAAAACTCCTGATCTGATCTTTAAACTGGCACAATTCCCATAAGCCTGCATCTAAGGTCCTAAGTTCTATTACATACTGTAAAAAGTGTGATGTCACTGCAGAAGACGTAAATAGCTTATTGCAAAGTTGGGTGAGAAAGCCTGTGATTGGTTGTGATCAGAGGGGAAGCGAGTTTAGAAACGATCGTCCTGAATGTTGTTATGTTAAGAGAACATGTCAGTAATCTCTCTCTCTGTATATAAATATATATATTAAACAGATAAAAGAACAAGACTGAACTGCTCTCTGAAGAAGGCCTGGCGTTGTTCCGTTAAAATAAAAGATTATTATTTATAGCAGCATGTCTTTATGTTAATGAAACCTTTACATATATACTAAAATATTTATAATATATAATATAATATATAGGCGGCACGGTGGCTTAGTGGTTAGCACGTTCGCCTCTCAGCGCTAGGGATTCCCGGTTCAAATCCCAATCTGGGAGGAGTTTCCATGTTCTCCCCGTGTCTGCGTGGGTTTCCTCCGGGTTCTCCGGTTTCCTCCCACAGTCCAAAAACATGGATCAAGTCAATTGAATTCTCCAAATTGCGCCCTATAGAGTGTGTTTGTGTGAGTGAGTGTGTGCCCAGCGATGGATTGGCGCCCTGTCCTGGGTCTATCTGCCCAGCGCCCGAGACGTCCTCCCCTGGATGGGCATGGGGAACCCCACCGCGACCCTAATAGAGGATAAGCCGGAGATAATGAATGAATGAATATAATATATAATACAGTACCTAACCATGACCCGGCTTACAAAATCTCTGGTAGATTCTCCTTCAGTATTCACTCTTTTTTGATCTAAACTTAAACTAATAATTACTAAACCATTTAGAGTCTGATTTGGTCTTCGTTTCATCACCGATCATCATCTGATGTTTTTATAAAACACATAAAATCATCAATCAATCAAAAGTAATAGTCACACGGTTTAGGAGGTAACACACATTTTTGTTGTTATTTAAAGCAACTCCAAACTATTCATTATAGATGTTCAATATGAATAATTTATGTTAATTGTGTTTGTTTAATCTGCAGATGATGAAAACATCGACTCGCAGGAAACCGAGCGGGATTAAAGCCTTCAGCAGAAACAGATTCAGCCACAAGTACTATCTCAAATTTCTCTTATTAAAATTCCTCTTTCTCTTTGTCTCCCTCTGATTTTTGTCTGTCTCATTTCTGCAGTTCTTTTTGTCATGGGGTTCTTTGTGGAACTGTTCCTTCAGGTTTCGGTGTGATCTGTGTTACAAAGCGTTACAGAACTAGACATGTAAAGAGAGAAAGAGCGAGCTGGAAGAGAGAGATGCACAGCATCACAGAACAAAATAGACTAATAGAGACTTAAAGAGAGACATAGAGACAGAGAAGCTCAGAAAGTAAGAGAGAAAGACAGAGAGACATACGCTGTCCGGTTTGCGGGCGGGTGGGCCTGGTGGACGGGGTCCTGGTTAAACAGAAGTTTAAGGAGATAGGGGAGAGACGTCTGACGGGTGACAGGACCTCCTAATCTGTGGTCATGTGATCAGTGCACCGTGTCTGTGGGACATGCAGAGTGCAGCGGGACAAGGAACCGGCTCAGTCCAGATCTGAACTCCGCAGTGCTTAGGGAAGATCTGTACCGACGCCTCACAGGAAAAGTGCAATTCAGAACAAGGACACTTTAACAGAGCGTCATAGCAACAACTAATTACCATAAAACATCCCACAAAATTATAACAACCTCAAAACACACACACACACACACACTCACACAGCTGCAGTGTTTACATTAGACCGATTTGGTGCTACCAGTTTGATTCGACCTTATATGGGCAGGAATGTGGTGGAGACACACAAACACACACCACACACACACACTCGCCACACACATACACACACAATCTAACCTGGTTCATGTTCGTATTAAAGAGAGAAGCAGAACTCTAAAAAGCAAACTTTTATTCTTGGTTTTCTGTTGAATCTTTTTATGGAATTAATTTTAAACTTTAAAATTTCTAAATTTTAAACCGTCTCCACAGGCATGACAGAGCATCCCAGAATGCCGTGCTGCTGATGGAGGAACATGTCCAGCTGACTGTTGGCCTACAGACGCAAGAGAGGGTCTTCCTGCTATTCACCGATTCACTGATCATTGCAAAACCCATGTAAAGCACTCTGTGTGTGTTTATATTTGTGTGTGTGTCTGTGTGTGTATTTATATCTGTGTGTTTATTTATATCTGTGTGTGTGTGTGTGTGTGTGTGTGTGTGCGTAGGTCTCTGTATATGAAGCTGAAAGCTCAGGTGAGTCTCTCGGACATCTGGCTGGCTTCCTGTACACACCTGATCACCAGCCGAAAGTGTAACAGCAAACACTCGTTTGTGATTGGTTGGCCAACCACCAATTATGTCGTCACGCTGAGGTACAACCATTACACAGCACATATCCTACAAAGTCCATTAGCAGCAGCATCCAGCCTCATCTTTTAAAATGATGAATTGTTAATTAATACATTTTTAATATTAATAACTGGATCACTTTATCTGAATAATCATCATCACGTCATCATCATCACTACATCATTCTCATCATCATCACATCATAATTACATTGTCATCAGCATGACCATCATATAAATTAATATATATGAATAATTAAATATTTCATGGTAAATGTTTGATGTTACTTTAAACTAAAATGACTCAAAATGTAAAGAATCAATCTGATGAAGATTAACTCAGTGATGAATTCGTTAATTAATAAACTGTTTAACTTAATGACACTGAGGATGGATTATTTATCCGTCTGTGTGTTTTCAGTTCTGCAGATCTGAAGGATAAATGGCTGTGTGCTCTACAGTGGTGAGATCACACACACACACACACACACACACACACACACACACACACACAAATGTTCGTTTGTGCATGAAAGTGTGTATTAATGTGTGTGTGTGTGTGTGTGTTTAATGTTGGTTACTCAGGCACAGTGCTCGATTCAGACGGAGTTTAATATCTCATGCTGTCTCTCTCTGCGTTCGGCTCTCTGATTCTTCGGTGGTGAGTGGATTTTTTTATTGTATGGTTTTAGTAAATTTGCAATGAGACTCTCTGTTCGTATGCTCAGCCCACACGTGCTGATTGTTCTTGTTCTGTGAAGGTTCTGTAACGGGCGGCTGTGTTTCAGGTGGCCCGTGTGAGTGTGGACGTTAACACCACAGCTGAGAGCGTTGTTCAGAAGGTTGTTCAGCAGAATCATCTCTCAGTAAGTCTCAGTGAACCGTTTCCAACTTCTGAGATATCACATTCACAAGAACTGGAAGAACGTGAGGTCACAGTGATTCCTCAGTCATTAAGTTCTGAGCAGGACATTATTGAGTCCAAATGTAAAGAAAATCAGATCAGTTCACAAAATCAGACCAACGTGAGGGTCACAGTTCAGAAATGAACCTGATAACCATCTAAACTTTCTCTAATAGAAGAGTTTGATCAATTATTCATTCATTCATTATCTTCTGCCCAATCCTCTACTAGGGTCACGTGGGGGGTAGAACATTTCAGGCGCTGGGCAGATACACCCAGAACAGGACGCCAATCTATCACTGGGCAGTGTGATAAATTAAATCTAGGCCCCCTGTTCTCAGGTTTTTTATTGTAAAATGTTTTTGCGCTGTATTTATGGGGAGCAGGTGGCTAACCAGCTATTTAATCAATGGTATTTCCTGTGTTTCATTATCTTCCACTTCCTGTTTCCCCGTGCTCTCTTCTGAATGTAATAAAGTGCATCCTGTGTGCAGGGCTCAGTCTGCGACTACCAGCTGTGTGTGGTGAACCATCGAGAGGCAGTGTACCCGCTCATGGGTGAGGACACTTGAACAACATAGCATTGTTGCTGCTTCTTGTTCAGGGACAGAACTGCAGCGGGACATGTGGAGATTTGGGAAACATTTTGCGAACCTTTGTTCCTGTTCCAGAAAGAGTGCCATCCAATTTATTCAAATATCCTGAATGTGGAATGAACATGGGGATGGAGATTTTTGGGAAGTCTTTACTCCTCATTTAAGGTTTCATTTTGAATCTCCTGTCTGCAGGTCATGAGCTCCCATACTGCATCTTAATGCACTCGGTTCCAAACTCGCCTCTGACCCTAAGCGCTCAGCGCTGGCACAGTGCTGATGACCTGAGCCGAGACCACGCCCACAGCACGCCTGCGTTCATCCTGAGAATCAAACCTGCAGCCGACAGTCAGATCCACACAGGTGAGGAACACGCCACATCTGACGTTATTCCACAATTACTGTACGCTGTAACCCCCCCCTCCCCGCTATACATCTCCATACTTTGTTTTTGAACAGGTTCCTATGTGAGGATGAAAAAAAGGAAATCCCTGATTGGCTGGGCTCTCAGAAAAGGATCAGGCAATCAATCAGAGGAAAGGTCTGACCTTCACCACGTCTCTAAAAAACTGTTTGGCCAACCACTTTCCTCGGTTTGTCAGGATGGAACTCTGCCTGGACCAATCACAGTGAGGCTCAGAACACATTAAAGATGAATAATTCTCCACCTGATACTCTGACTAAACTCAAATGAACCTTTAGTTTTCTAATCTGACCACATGAAGTAAACTGTCTAATCTCAGACGCTGACCTCATAGACTGATTAAGAGTCTCTCATGGCAGTGACATCATAAATACAGTTCATCTTCATTTACTGACCTTTTTAAACCAGTTTTGCGTTTTTAGGACTTGCTCTGTTTGCTTTACCGTCATGGCCCCGAAACTCTTGGCATATTCCGGCGGTCGGCGAACGCCAGGAGCTGCAGGATCCTGAAAGAGAAGCTAAACTCTGGACATGGAGTCTCATTGCAGGGAGAATCAGTTTTCGTGGCAGCGTCTCTCCTCACTGTACGAACTGTTCACACTTCATGCAGATTATTACAGAACCAAGCAACAAGCATCTCTCACTTCAGAATTCTGAATCAACGTTATGTATTTAGTCCTCAGGTTTAACTTTAAATGAGACAGACATGCAAACAGATGTTTGTATAATTAAAACTGCTGTGTTGATTCTATTTATATGATTATTTCCACGTATATAGTGTTAATCTCTCTCTCTCTCTCTCTCTCAATGTGTGTGTGTGCAGGAGTTTTTGCGTAAGGTCCCTGGCAGTGTTTTGAACAGTGAGCTGTATGATGAATGGATGCATGTGTTGGAATTAGATGATCAAAAGGACAAACAGAACTTAGTAAAGGGGTGAGACAAACACACACACACACACACACACTTACTCATACATAAACACACACGCACACATGGCATGTTAATTAGATAGTGTAGTCTGTGAGTAATGAGTCCAGCAAGCAGACATAACATTTCAATTCATTCATGAATAAAACTGACAGTTTGTCAATATTTAAGATATCCAATGTTTTATTAATGTTTCATTGTGTGTGTGTGTGTGTGTGTGTGTGTGTGTGTAGTGTGTTGATGAAGTTGTCGTCAGTGCATCGTTCTCTGTTGTGTTATGTTTTTGGAGTGTTGTATTGCATACATTTAAACTCAGCAGTGAATCAGATGACGGCATTAAATCTGGCTCTGTGTATCGCTCCAAACATGCTGTGGAAATCAACATCCTGCACCCCCGAACAAGAGAGTACACTGCAGGTACTCACACACACACAAATACACACACATACACACACACACAGATCAGCTCCACCTCCGTACTGATGGGGTTTGTAGTTCTGCAGTTCCACTTTGTTCTCTGATGATCGGGCTCATGGACAGAGCAGGCGTCATTAGGGTGGTGGATGATCCTCAGTACTGCAGTGATGCTCACATGGTGGTGCAGGTGTGTTAGTTTGTGTTGGTGTGTGTTGTGTCGGTGCCAGTGGATCAGACATAGCAGTGCTGCTGGACTGCACATCATTCTCCAGCTGAACATGTGGATAAAGGGCTGACCAACACAAACTGTGCAGCAGTTAAATCGTTTTAATTTGGCTTATTTTCGGAGCAGGTTGCTGAACTCGTCAGGTTCCTGATTGAGAACACGCCGTCCATATTTGATGAGGATGTACAAGAAGTTTTAACTGCTCTCTCACGGGCAGCGCAGGACGCTGAAGATAAAGGTCTGAATTTAATGCAGCAATAAAAGATTTTTATTTTAAGATAATGAAGCATTTTTAAACAGAGATGATTTGGATGCAAACTTATGATCCAATCTATAAAAATTTTATAAAATCCATATTTCTAAAATTGCTCAGTATTTCTATCTCACTCTGATGTCTTGTTTTGTGTTCTTTGGTTTTTTGGGTTGTTAATTTCACGAGGTTCACAAATGCCTGTCTTTCTGTTTGTAGCTGACGCTCACTCCTCATCAGAAGACACGGATCGGGACTCCTATTCCTTCTCGTCCTTCTCTGCACTCCTCGATCCCTTCCTTCCTGTAAGCAGGCTCTCTTTACGTGACGGAGGTTGGCGTAACTTCACGGATGCCGCAGGAACGGCCGACGCTCTGGACAGCTGTGGAATGTTGGATTTATCATTGACGCAGTCGGCGAAGTTCAGGGATCTTGACCAAACCCGCGACAGATGTCTGTCTGAAACCTCCATGTGCTTTCAGACATCCAATACGAGACAAGCCCAAGCCCCGCCCCGTGCCCCTGTCATCCGTCAATCAAGCTGTGACAGTTCTGGAATGGAGAACAAACACGAATCGTCCGAGGGTCCCGCAGTGTCCAGCTCTACGATAAAAAAACGCAAGGGAGGCCTTTTTAAAGGACGCTACTCTTTCTGGAGATCAGCGCACTTTCACGTCCGCTTACGTCTTCCCACGCAAAGACTCGCCAGCGTGTCCAGTCTGTCTTCAACCGCTACGTCCTCACTCAGCTCACTGGACAGCTTTGAGCCTATCCCGAGCCCTTGTGACAACAAGGAAAAGATCTGCCCATTTTTGTTTGGAAGTGCTGCCAGACTCCGCCCACTAACTCCAGAGATGCCGAGGAAACTTTGGTCCACGGCTTTCGCCAACGAAGAACTCTGTGACGCTAGTGCTGCCCTGTCGGATTTGGATAGCATTGGGGTCGTTAACGGCGACGGCATGTTGATTCGTCCCTGTGGTCCTGATTTGGGTTCAAACGATCGCTCTGATGATGCTGTGGACAGATCAGGGGGGCGGTATGCTTTCACTCCGTCATTCTCTGACACCGTTAGCAATGACGGTAACACGGAAAACCTACGAAGCACCACGTACTCCCCCACCAGCACAGAGGACACGGACGACGCCTTCAGCAGACTGAAGGGTGCTCTGTTTCCTGAATTAAAACTGCTCCTCAGTGAGGGCAAAGTGAGCACAGATGCTAATGCAGTAGCAAGTCAAGAGATCCTAAATAGCGAGACAGAAGTGCCGAGTCATGGCAACGGTGACATCACAACCTCTACAGCTTCTGATGTTACAACAGAGAACCCTGAGACTATCCCGTCAGTTAAACCGGCCGCTCCAAGCGTCCAACACAGCCGTCATACCACCGTTAGCGCTCATGCTAATCAGTCTGTTCACTGTATGGAGTGCGGCGCCGCTAGCACCGGTTTCAGCGGAAAACTGTGTAAAACCAGCAGAATGAAGATATGCGTGTTCCCCACGGTGGGTGGGGTCACACCCGGGGTCAAAGGTCACCGAGCGGGAGAGGGCGGAGCTAAGTCAGGCTTAACTGCGGAGAAGCAGAGCGACGTGGTGCAGGTGAACGTACCACGAACGCTGTTGTATAAGCAGAACGTTCACCTGGTGCTCAAACAAAAACTGACCAAGTAACGGCAGACGCCAGCTGTGGAACTAGCATTACAACAACTGATACGCAATAGCACCACAGTTAGCCTTTATGTTAGTTAGTTCCAGCTAGTTAATTCTGCAGGGTGTTATGGAATTTGTAGTTTTATTTTGTAGTTGAATACAGAACGTTTGCTCTTTATTATCGAAGCTGCGAGACGTCTTAGCATTAGAGTGCTACATTACAGAGACGCTGTATAATACACATCAAACAGAGACTTTAAAAATAAGAATGTTGAGGTTTGAGGTTGAATTGACTTTATATTAGTTTTAACTCGGTCAGGGGAGTGGGCGGGGCCTGTGTGTTTGTTAATGCTTGTTTGGATTGTTTTTTTGATGTATTGTGTTCGTGTTTAATTCTGTTCCCTTACTGCAGACTTTCACATCATTCAAATATAAAGCACAGCGTTAATCTACGGAACAAAAAGAGTTTGGGCTTTTATTAAATAAGCAACTAAAAAAATAGAAACAAACCGGAAGTGAAGCAGCGTTCAAGGTTTACGCTGGAATGAAGTGATGACGTATACATGACCTTTGACCTCGTTAAACACACGGTACAAACCTGTCTGCATTGTTTTAATTTTTACTGCATTGAAGGTTTTAGATACTTAATTTATTTACTTCAGAATGGAGATACTTTATGAATTTCTGCTTGCTGTAATCTTTATTTCGCGTTTACTTCAAATTCATTTCTGGTGGAGGGTTTTTAAACTTACATCAACACTGCCACAGCGAGCGCCCCCTGCAGTCCGTGCTTGCACACTACACATGGGTTTAAGTTAAATATACAAAAACATCCCATTAAATCAACGCGATTTAAAAATATAGATCTAATACGGTGAAGTTTAAATGCAAACGTAAATAGAACACTAAGAGGATTTAAATTCACTAAAGGTCATCGCTGATACCTGGTGCGTCCGCCAGGGGGCAGCGTGTGCATGAAAATCAAGGTGAATTCGCAGCAGCTGAAGATTTGTAATAAAAGAACGTACAGGTGATTTAAATCTCCCTCAGATAGTCACCCTGGAACCTTCTTAAAAATATTCAATTTAATAATACTAATTAAAAAACGTTTCCTGCAAATTCTGTCATTTACAAAGTTAAACATAAAAAATAGATTTTCAAATGAAGTCACAAGTTTAAGATTTCAGACAATAAAATAAAAATCAACAGCACAAAACATAAAACCAACAACTTTAAATTTCAGTATGACGTCACAGTGATTAACAAGTCTCCATATCCTCATCACTATTAACGAAGTCAGTGTTTAAACCGAAATACATCTGTAAACAAGTGTGTGGTTCATCAGCAGCTTCAAATACTATGTACAAGTGTGTGTGTGTGAGAGAAAGAGAGAGAGAGAGAGCCTCATTACAGAGGTGACATGTCTGGTTCAACCTCTCCACAGCTGTTCCTCTTCAACTCTTCAGTATCCCACTCTCTTCCTCCATCTAACATTTCACACTCTGTGCACTCCACTGGGTCACGGCTCTTCATTTCTGGTTCCACCTTTTGCTCCACTCGGTCCTCACATGGCCTTGTTGGTTGGTAAACCATCCAGGAGGAAGTGATGTCACTACAGACTGAGCTGAGCTTCACAGGAAGAGGACGGGAGCTGAACGATGAGCGCTCTGGAATAAGAACAAGTTCCTTAGTTCTCCACATGGGTTGGTTCTAGGTATTTTTAGGTCAGGGATTGGAACTGTGAGCTTTTTAATATAAGGTTCTACAGAAATTATTGAAAACTCCACTGATAAGTGTGGTGGAGGATCTGAGGTGAACGTATCCAAAACATTCAGAAAACTGTTAAGATTTGATGATAATGAATTAGGAGAATGAAACAATCGGACTGGAGATTAAATGAACACACACACACTTACCAGAATGACCGAATGCTGTTTCTTGGGTCAGACTGCACGCCGTCACTACAGAAACCGAGGCAGTTGCAATGTCATGATGACTGTGAGGTAATAAACAGCCTGAAATAAAACACAGCAGAGTAGGTGTGTGTGTGTGTGTGTGAGTATATACTTGTGTGTATATCTGTACGTGTGTTGTATTGTGTGTGTGTGTGTGTGTGTCTGTGTGTGTGTGTGTGTGTAAACTGTAAGCGGCTGCTCACCTTTAAATATTTGTTTGGTGGAGTTGAATCCTTTATATGTTACAATCACAATTAACAAAACGCTTGCCATGGCAACCACTGTCACACATGTAGTCATAATGACCATGGTGGTGTTCAGGGGTGAAGCTTGTGAACTCTCAAGTTTTGCTTCAGCAACTTTATTTCCTATGACACACAAACACACACAGACACATTTATATACATGATAATTTACAGCCGAAGAATTATTATTAAGGGCAGAGATAGGCTCCACTCTCTTTTGAAATGCCAACTCACCACACTGCTGGTGTCTAAAGTGGGCAGAGTCACATGGCAAACATTCCAGATCCTGCAGTCTGTCCAATCGCATTTTGCTGTAGAACCTTTAATTACAAGAATTAGACAATTGATTGTTATAAATAGATCATTTGTGTGTGTGTGTGTGTGTGTGTGTGTGTGTTTTGAGGGTGAAAGGAATATACGAATGTACACACCCAGGCATGCAGTCTCCACACACGGCGTTGTGTGTGTGTGTACAGAGACTGATTTCTTGGCGGTTGAGCCGTCGGCAGGTCTGACACATCCTGCAGGAGTGGGAGCCCCAGTCTTCCTTAAACCAGCGGCGCTTACACTCCACACACTCAGAGGCTCCACCAAGTCCATACCCACACTCCTATAAACATAAACATAAATTACATTGCAGTGCGGAATAAAATCAGGTTAACAAATAACCTGTAGGTAGCGCTATGCCACCACCAGACCTTTGCCTGTCTCTTGGTCAGGTCTTACCTGTTGGAGTTCATAACCTGCCTGACAACTGGGACACTTCAGACATTTACCATCAAGAAAAAACTCGTCCATAGAACAGTCCATCTGCAGAGAGAGAGAGAGAGAGAGAGAGAGAGAGAGAGAATCTCATTATATACAATGTGTGTGCTGAAGTGGGTTTCAATCAATTCCTCAATTAAAAAACACAACTGCCTTAACAATAAAGATCTAGAGCTCTGATGTTTAAGGCTCTGTTTTTACACCACAGAAGAGCAGAGAGAGAGAGAGAGAGAGAGAGAGAGAGAGAGAGAGAGAGAGAGAGAGAGAGTGTGTGTGTGTGTGTGTGTGTGTGTGTGTGTGTGTGTGTGTGTGTGTGTGTGTGCTGTTTACATCTGAAATGGTGTGTGTTCTTGATTATTTACACACTCTACATGTTAATCTTTATTTTACAAACCAACAGCATCATCCCACAGATTTGCAGCACAACAAATATTGAATAAACACGAATTTTGAGTGTTTGAGTGTGAGTGTGTGTGTGTGTGTGTGTGTGTGTGTGTGTGTGTGTGTGTGTGTGTGTGTGTGGTGTAAATCACGGTAACTCACTGTCTCTGTCTGTGCGTCTGGTCCGCTCCTGATCTGCTGTGTGCTGCTGCTGCTGCTGCGGTCCCGATTCGTATCTCGTGCAGGGGGACAGAGCGGTGCCGCTGTACAGGGGGACATGTCCCGACATGCCTGTCTTCACCTTTAATCCCGCCCAGTGAAGAGCAGCGCGCCCCCGAGTGTGTGTTCGGTGTGTCTGTGTCCATCATGCTGTGCACTCTTCATTCCACCTCAGGTTGTTTACAGAGCCTAAAATAAAATAAAATAAAATAATATATTCGGGGGGGGGGGGGGGGGGGGGGGGGGGGGGGGGGGGGGGGGGGGGGGGGGGGGGGGGGGGGGGGGGGGGGGGGGGGGGGGGGGGGGGGGGGGGGGGGGGGATTAACTTGATCCATGTTTTTGGACTGTGGGAGGAAACCGGAGAACCCGGAGGAAACCCACGCAGACACGGGGAGAACATGGAAACTCCACCCAGATGGGGATTCGAACCGGGAATCCCTAGCGCTGAGAGACGAATGTGCTAACCACTAAGCCACCGTGCCGCTTAAAATAATATAATATAATATAATATAATATAATATAATATAATATAATATAATATAATATAATATAATATAATGTACATTTTTTATTACTCATGGTTTTCCTGAGTTCATTCGGTATAGACTGATATTCAACCATCACTGACGTCAGACTATAAACCCAGATTAAATATTAACCTACGATTTCATTAGCATGACCATACCGTCTGTCTGTCTGTCTGTCCACATCGTCTTTTTTTTTTTGTTCTTTTTTGTTCTTTAGTTCTGTCTGACTCTGCAGATGGTTTTCTTATCTATGAGTTTTTGGCTCTGATTTGTGACCTTCATAGACTAAACTCCCACACACACACACACACACACACACACACACACACACACACACACACACACACACACAGTTAAAGTGTTCTTAAATCTGCTGCAGATAAAGAGAAACTATTAAGATTTTTTAATCATTTTATTTCATCTGATTTTAATCTTAATCGGATCTTGAATCCCAGTCACGATCCTCACTGTTTTAAATTGTTTATTTTCTCACTTGCACATTAAATTAAAATTTTGTTTTATTTCTGTTTTTTAAACCCATCGTCCCTCCATCCCTCTGTTATCAGTTGATTGATTTGAGTTTTTATTTTCTTCATTAAACTGTAAACTGAGAGCTTTGGAGAGCTGTTCTCTCTCCTGTTCTGCTCCTGCAGGAGGTGCCCGTCTGGCCGGAGGGTCGTGATGGGAGCTGGTCTGTGAGCTGGTCTGTGAGCTGGGATAGGTTTTAGAGACAGTGTGGTGTTTTTGGGCAGCAGGCAGTCATCCTCCAGAAGTCATCAAATTTATTAAAAGTTACAGAAATGTATTCTCTATTATTGTACCATCTAAATAAAAAAAAGTCAATTTTAAAATTGACTTACAGAATAAAACATTTTAATAACAGAAACACCTCCGCGCTCAGGGCAACACATAGAAATCATTCGCTTTTATTAATTTAATATATATTTCTGGACTGCAGCAGGAAACCTACAAGGACAGGGGAGAACATACAAATGTCCACCTTCCAGCTTAAATAATACTCATCAGATAATATTGGGGCCTTTGTAACAATATATATATTAAAGGAGGATTAGAATATTATTGTATTTAGATTTTAACAACATAAACAGGGGTTTATTTTGTTGTCGTTGTTGAGATGCTTTATTAATTATAATGACGCTGTACTGCTGACAACCACGAGGGGGCGATATAAAAACGATATAGTTTTGAAATTCACTTTTGTGAAGCTCCTGTCAGCAAAACCATGGTATTTAAAAAAAGGATTTAGGGAACTTATGGTTAGGGTTAGGGCTGGGGTTTAAGCGTTAGGGTTTAGGGTTTGGGTTGTGTTCAACCAATTACACTGAAAGCCTGGAGGATTTAAGCAGTTTAACTCTGAAGTTATTTATATTTTTATAAACATTTAAAATGTTATTTAGCAGAACACATGATGAGGAAGAGGAGTAAAGCAACGTCATGGTGGAGGTACACACTCGGTGAAGCTATTTATAAAACCCAGCAGGTGTAAGAGCTCTGTGTGGTCGAGGGAAATATCTTTGGAGGTTGCGAGTGTGTCTGGGTCATTGACACACATCATCTGACTTCAGACTAAACAGAACGATTTTAAAGGTCACGGCACTCGAACGTGTTCCGAAATCACAGAGTACCCTGTCCTTCGGCTGTGCCATCGCCTCCAAACGTCTGAACATCCATGCGTCTACTCAGGAGAGCCCATGCATTTAAAGTATGGGCTGCAGAGGCTGTGGGGGGGGGACAGGTGAGGGAGGGGGTTAGAATAATGTGGAGAGTGTAAATGACGATGGAAGAGGAAATGGGGTGAGAGACAGTGACAGTGTGAAAACTGTATTTACAGCTTTGCTTCTTTAGCACCGGTTCTGGATCTGAGTCTGGAACAGGGCTGCAAACCGGCGCTCGGTCACAGAGCCACAGGAATCAGCCCCACATTGTGTGAAGAACGCAGAAGTGTAGACACATCGTCATTCTAAACTCTTAACACCTTTAATAGAGACATGAACATGAACACCTGGTGGAACTCGGACTGGGGGGGGGGGGAGTCTCTCCTTCAACATCAGAAAAGATCAACACCTGTAGGAGGCAGTGCAGCTCTCCTTCTTATAGTAAAAATACGTCTTTTCTTCAGCATTAGGGAACGAAAAACGATCACAATCCCAACATGATGTTCACGAGCTCATCAGTTTTCCAATCAGATCTGATCTGATATTCGTAGTGTTTGATGATATCTGTTGAAAGCTCGAGGTGTTTTAGAACCTTGCTGAAAGCCTTCAGGGAGTCTAATATTTTAAGGAACGCCCAGGGGCCTTCCTCAGTGATGCGGAGATGATTTGTCATGTACAGACTTTTTGGAGTGTCGTTGGGATTCGGTGGAAGCCTGGAGCCATTCAGCAATGATGCTCATGAGACAGGAAGGCATGAACATGAGCTTTAGAACTGAGAAAAGGTTCTAGTGCAGTAGGAAGCAACACAGGTGCAAAGCTGAAGGTGCTAAAAAACTTTAAGACTCCACTTGTGGCATCGAGGGGTTTAGAACCCGGAACACGTTCTTCAACTTATTTAAATTTCCCAGCAGATTTCTTACTTATTGGACCCGTGCAGCCTGATTTTTATATTCCACACCCTTTAGTCTCAGTGGTGTGTGTGTGTGTGCCGTTGATGAATACGGACTTGACGGTATAAATTGTTTGATTTGATGAATAACGTCCTCTGGCGATGGGTGTTCTGCACTCTTGTATGACGGAGGTGAAAAGAATGTATTTACCTTTCTCGAAAGCACGCAAACACTCACACGCACACACACACACGCAAATGCATGCAAACACACATGCAAACACACAAATACATTGGGTCATTTATTGGACGCTTTTATCCAAAGCGACTTACAAGGTGAACACAGGGTTAATCACAACAACCCTGGAGCAATGAGGGTTAAGGGTCTTGCTCAAGGACCCACACTGGTAACTTCAGTGGACCTGGGATTTGAACCCCCAACCTTCAGGTTGATAACCCAACCCCCTAACCACTGAGCTACTGCGCCCAAATAGTCTCACATAAACACACAACGGGCATGTCTTAATGTCTGTTGGTACGTAGTTGAGTCATTGTTTCGATGAACAATTTCATCTTTTTAATTGTAGGCTTAATTGTTAATTGTGGGTTTGAACAGACATCGCAGGGGTGCAGCGGCGGCGGCGGCGGGGCAACGGGCACGTGCTTCTCACACCCCTGATCGATCAGAAGACCTGATTAATATTGTGAATAGTTTGATGTTAATGAAGTATGAACAAGGCTCTGAACAAAATGGGTTGCCAAAAAGAAATTGTAATCACCAAAAAAACTGTTTGGCTGGAAGCAAGTTTCGTTTTTATGTCTCTTTCAACAATCAATTTGAAAGTCTTTATAGTTTTAATATTTACCTAAAGTGGTTACTGACTATAAAAGGCATCATGCTCCTTAATCATTTTAAAAGCCATTAAAATATGTATCTCCCCCTCCCCCTCTACATCAGCCCTCTACATCAGCCCTGCTCTTTGTTTTACAGTTCATATTGAAGCAGGGACAGCAGAAACAGGGGGTGTGGTACCACCTACCGGGACGGGAGATCGGATTCTGTCCAGTTCTGACCTGCGTTCAGGAGGATGCTCCACTCGAGACTAAAGACGAAATATTAAAGAAAAAGCTTAGTCAGCAAACGTTCACTTATCACTAATGCATTATAGATTCTAATATTAATTAAACATTCATGATTGGATCTCCTCTCTGGATCAGAACGTCGTCATCAGACTGTTATCAGCGTTTCTTCTGCAGTTTGTTCTCTGGGTTCTGAAGTTCCTCTGAGAGCAGAAAAAAGAACTTCATTTCTAACTTTATTAGGAACCATTATCGTGTTCTGTAGGTGTCATGGTGCTACGTGATGTGTGATATGACCTCAGAGCGCCTTCATCACAGAGTGTGGAGCAGATGGACCCTCACAGAACCAGAACACCAGAACCTGCAGAGGAGCATCTTATCTGAGATCTGTTTCTAATCTAACATCATCATTATTGTTTAACCTTCTGGAGCATCCTCAGGACCTCCTCTGACCCTCATGCTCAGGCTCAAGCTGGTCCGATGGGCAGCAGACTCTGAAGGTCAGCACCACGGGGCAGCAGGTATCTTCACACTGTAAGATGGCAGCACCTGAGCCACGTCCGGGTCGCCCCTCAGGCACCGCGCCAGCGCACAACACATGCCAGGTTGGTGCGGTGTGACCCAAAGTTCAATTTAAGCACACACTGAGCACTGACCACTGTTCCAGTGCCCTGTGTGTGTGTGTATTTGTTTGTTTTAATGTTTAATCTCCAAAGCACCATCTGAAGATTTAATGATGGTTCAGTGCCCATGCACACACACACACACACACACACACACACACGCACGTGCACGCGCACGCGCACACACACACACACACACATACACACATATAGGCAGAAGTTCATCTTTAGTTTATTAAAAGTAAGAACTGCATCTTTTTTCTGTCATTTATTTTCTCTGTGAATCCAGTGATTTGTTTTTTGTCCAATCAATCACACGAGTGTATCTGTGTGTGTGTGTGTGTGTGTGTGTGAGAGAGAGTGTCTGTCAGTGTGTGTGTGTGTGTTTATGTGTGATGATGGGGTGAAGCTGTGTGTATATGAGATAGAGAGCAGAAAGAGAGAAAGAAAGTTGGAGAGAGAGAGAGAGAGAGAGAGTGTGTGTGTGTGTGTGTGTGTGTACATGGTTAAACCTTTTGCTGTTTGTGGCCTTGAAGTAGAAACAGTGGGTCATATGCAAACTGCAGCCTTGGCATTTAGACTCATCTCTCTCTCTCTCTCACACACACACACACACTCAGCATACTGTCTCTATCTCTCTCTGTCACACACAAACACACACACACACTCAGCATACTGTCTCTCTCTCCTCTCTGTGTCTGTCTCTCTCCGATCACCGGTTCAGACTCTGGCCGGTCCTGTCTGTTCTGTAGTTTGGTTCTGTCTGATCAGGCTGATGGGGGATCTAAAGCAGCTGATTGTGATGTCAGGATGTTTAAATGCTTTTCTTTTTAATTAAACTGAACGTGCATCTGAGAGTCTATATGAATTCAGCTGAATCCCTATTTTAAATGTACAGATGTTCTTTAGAAGTGAGGTGGAACCTGAGCAGCAGCAGTGTTCTGTGGTTGATGGTTCTGGTTCTTCCGGTGGATTAGATCCAGTCTGATCTCAGCAGCAGCGTGGCATTCGCGTCAAACTGGTTCAGAAAAAAAACATTCTTCTTATAAACCAGTTCAGCTTCAGGTTCCTCCCTCCGGCCGTGGTGCAGTTCCTGAATAATATGCCGTGGAGTGGGGTTCCAGAGGGTTAATCCACGATTGTGTGTGTGTGTAAGACTCTCACTGTATGAAATTAGCTTTGTAAGTGAACCTCAGTTCCGTGTGATGAGTTCCTTTGTGGTTCCACTCGGTTCCTCATCACTGTGGATTGGAATGTTCTGGGTTCCGTTGCAGTGCCGTGCGTCTGAATGAGACCCGGTGTGGGATTTGGAACCAGTGTGAGAGCGTTCCCGAATCTGTTCATATGAGGATTCAACTCTCCAGTAGTTCCATACTTTTAAGTTCTTCTTTAGTTCCTGTATCTCTATTTTTTCTCTTTTATCTTTTCTTTCTTCCCTCTTGTTTACTCTTTAACCCCCACCCCCACCCCCCCGCTTTGTTCTTTATCCTGCAGTTCTGTCTCTCTCTCTCTCTTTATGCATCTCTATTCATTTTCTCTTCACGTTCTTTCTCTTTATTGTTTCTTTACTCTCTCTCTCCCTCAGGAGGAACCACTCTGCTGACTGAAGCGTTCTCGTGAAGTCACGAGTGAAGAACCCAACATTTCAAAGGGGCCAGTATCTCTCTCGTTAGCGTTCTGTCTCTCTCTCTCTCTGTTAATTCCAAACATGCATTCTATTAATTATAAACTGTTTGGCAGGTTCTCTAAGGGCCTGGATACTAAAAGCCTTAAACACTTCTCTTGCTCACTTCGACTACACCCTCCCTCTGATCACTTTTTTAACATTCCTTCATTATTCACTTCCCCTACATTTATAGTGTCTCCTGTCCCATGTTCAGTTGCCCTGTGTATGGGTCCCTCTTCCTAATTTTTTTGTTAAATATTTTTACGCTGCTCACTTCATCTACGTTCTCTTCGTGCTCTTGTTCCCTTGTTCACTCTGTTCTCTTGATGCATGTTGTAATTGAGGTAAGAGTACAGCACGAGACCGGCAGAGACCGGGACGGTGTGTGTGAGGGGGTATTAGGTTTGTTAGGAACCTTGCTAGCAGCTCAGCCTTCTTCAGGCAACCGAGCAAACTGGCGCGACGAAGAGCCAAACTTTTATGTTTGGCTAAAACTCGGCTGGAGAGAATAATTTAGTGATTTAGTTAATTTAGTCCCTTTTTTAGTCTTTTTAGTGAAAATGGGTCGCAGGTTGATCCACAGACATGCAGACCTGTCAGTGAATTGAGGAAAAGGTCGGATGAGAGTGATTTAACTGTTTAGACCTCAATTCAGATGATGAGGATCATGAAGCAATGCCAGGAAAAGACAGAGGGAAGGATAAATTAACATCAGCAAGAGAAATATTTACGGTGAAACCCGGCCGCCGTCTCTTGAGATGTGATCAGTGAAGAAACAAAGCGACTGGCTCTCATACATCTCATTTTTCACTCTCCTGGAGTTCCATTATTATGTAGACGGGTTTAATTGCCGCTGTTATTCAGGCAGCGCTGAAGGTGAGCAATATTTCAGCCCTGATTCACCGAAGTCCCAAATGAAGACGGAACCACTCCTCACCTGCTACATCATTACTGCATTCACATGAGATGAAGCACTACTTTCATTGAGTAATTACACTGGTGATGAACGAGTGAAGTCTCCGCAAGTAAGGCGCGGCCCCGTAGCTCTGCACTACATCACGCACCCAAAGTGCCGTTCATCAGTGCAACACTTATGATGTGGAGCAATTAAACTAACCAAACAGAAAAAAAACTCGGAAGCAGGGACACAAACCGTTCCCTAAGGAACCTTGGAAACAAGGGAACACTAAAAGTTTTTAACTTAACTTTTTTTTTTTTTTGGCTGTGGAAACTTGAACATGAAGCGGGGCGTCAGTGCAGGGGAGGCAACATGATGAACATGGGTACAGAACAACGCAGGGAACAGTGGGTTTAAAAAAGAGAAGAACGAAGGAAACTGACAAACCGTGCATCAATAAATGCTACGGATTATTAGACCTTAAAAAAAACATTAGGAACTACAAGATCAGTGGGAATGGGTACAAACGAGGGAATTTTGAAAACAAGGACACAGTCATAGGAAGCTGAATGAAACGAGGGGAAGTGTGTATTTAGGGTCCATGAGGAAGGTTGGAGTGAATTCGGGTGTATGTGTATAAATGAAGCACAGTCAGCTGAGTGCAGATGTTAATTCCTCTGTTAATCCAGAACTAAACAGGAACCTTTTAAAATTTTAATCTGCCTGGGGAGGGGCGGGCGCTTTGGCTTCTCACTCACTGTAGAGCCACAACAAAAAGGTGCTGAAGGTCTCTGTGTTATGAGTTGAAACCAGGACACAAAGGTTAAGGAACAATAAAAGAGTCTGCGAAGAGCGGACTCGGACACGGAACCGCGCCAAGAACGTAACTGAAAAGTTAATCAAACCTAAAGGGGTGGATTAGAACCCCGGGCTTAAGCGCAGGACGCAAATGCAGTTTCCCCACTGAAGAGGTGGACCTGCTCCCCACTCTGCATCTAAAAACTTGGAGGAAGAGGGGAAGGGGGAAGACAGCAATAAGACAAAAGGAAAAAACACAATGTTATTTTTTAGTCACCTGGTCTCGAACCTGGGTCTGCTGAGTCAGAGCTGAGCACTTAGCAGGATTACCAATGAAGGGAGCACCATAAAGGCTAAGATGCAGGCTCGGGTCCCATACGACACACTGCTGGTTGGTAGGCCTTAGTCTACAGAGATCCCAACAACTCCCAGCGTAAAATACTTTTCCTGATTAATAGAGAGCTGAAATACCTCCCCTCTCCTGCTGGTACCACGGCTGACCCCTCTAAATGGAGCCCAGTCGTACCCACTAACCCTACAATTGCAAGTGTGAACCATACGGTGGCAAAATTAAGGCTGCCGCACTTACCTGCCACAGAGCAGCTCCTTAAATAGGAAAGCTGCAGCTGGTGCATGTTAGCCCTGATTATGATCCCCAGGATAAAAGACCCACGCACAAAAGGTCTGTAACTTCAATGGCACCTGGTGACAGAGCTTCGTGCGTGGGATGATCCAGAGACCCCATCACTCTGCTCAGGAACCTATTTTACACCAGATCAGTTCAAGAGGTTAAAAAACACTAACCAGTTAAACACGTGTTTGGTGTCAGTAAGTAACTGAATTAAAGGTAAAGTGGAACTGGACACAGATCAGGTTGAATTTAGGACTTTGATACAGACACAGTGTGTCTGAGTCCATGGGTTGCCAGATAGTGAAACTCCACCTATTTTACCATTGTTTTTCCACACTGATTGTTTTGTTAATATTTTTAATATTTTTAATGTGACCTGTTCCAAACCACAAGAAACCCTATACTGTAGGAACACTGGGGGTGAAAAACAGGCCTGGGAGTTTGCAAACTCTGGAACAGTTCTGTTAGAAAGTGCTCTGGTGTTCCAAATGGAAATAAAACTAGTGTACATAAAGTTTGTAAACACAAAAACTAAGGAAATAAAGATTTAAGAGACTTTAGTGGTCAATGGAAACAAATCAAGTGAAGTATGGCAGTTAAGACGTCCTGATAAGTAAGCGAGGGAATAAGTGAATGAGGAGAGATGATTGCAAACGATAGATGATTGTGTAACCTTCTACAGTCGATTAGGTACCAGGAACACCGAAGATCAGAGAACATAACACAGAATTATGGGAACAGCCTAAAGACTTGAACATGTAAATGAACCCCGCTGTTCTAGAGTGACACACACACACACACATACACACACACACACACACACACACACACACACACACACACACACACAATTTTATAGGAAAAGTAGGTACACCCTGTTTAAAAGCTGTTCAAAACACATTCTCTATCAGACTTTTAAAACATGTTGGTTTTACACCATTTCACTTTTAAAACAGGATTTTTTTAAGGTCATATTTTAGGTTTTGTGTTTTTGTTTACATTACATTCAGTTACTAAACAAAACGTTATTATAATATACAAAAACATTATTTTACTAAAAATATTTAAAACACAGCTATATTTATAAATATACGTTCTTGCCCCCCCACCTCCACCCCTGGATTTCTTTACTATATTTTTTTGGATGATTTCTAGTTCAGTGTCCTCCACTTTGTACTGGGTTTGATGTCCTATGTAGTACTTTAATCCTGGAGTTTTAGTGTGTACTAAACACAATGCATAGAGGCAAAATGAGAATTAGAACACTTTTTATACACTGATAGTTATATATAGTCTCAATGGCCACTTTAGGGTTCTCCTATATAAGGTTCTCTCTTATTAGTACCACGCATACTGATTATTATATCAGCTCCACTGATCATACAGATTTTGTAGTTAATCTGTTCCTCTACAGACTCTGTTAGTCTCCTTTAGTATGTTCTCTGACCACGGACAGAGCAGGTGTCAGTAGGGTGGTGGATGATTCTCAGTACTGCAGTCGCCCTGACGTGGTGGTGCAGGTGTGTGAGTGAACAATTTGTGTTAATCATTTATATTACATTTGGTCATTTAGCAGACGCTTTTATCTAAAGCGACTTACAAGGTAAGCACAGGGTTCATCACAGCCTCCTCCTTCAGTCTCTCTCTCTCTCTCTCTCTCTCGGTCTCTCTCTCTCAGCAGCAGTTGATGTATAAAACACTCGGACGATAACGAATAATAAAACGTTCTATTCCATTAAGCCTAATGCAATTTCCCCCCGGAATACAGAAAGTATTCTGATTCTGATGAAGTCATATGCATATTTAATTATGACCAGAATATCTGATTTATTTATGTTTATAATAACTTCTTATAATGAATGAGAACGTGCATTATTATTATTATGGTTGTTTTTTGTAGGTGAGCTTACAAACCACACACTGGGAGGGGTTTCTGTCGATATGGCAACCCTGCAGCCGCTCCGGATCCGCTTTGCCCTCGTTAGTGCACCGGAGGGAGAAGAGCAGTTCGGGGGGGGGGGGGGGGGGGGGGGGGGGGGGGGGGGGGGGGGGGGGGGGGGGGGGGGGGGGGGGGGGGGGGGGGGGGGGGGGGGGGGGGGGGGGGGGGGGGGTGTGTGTGTGTGTGTGTGTGTGTGTGTGTGTGTGTGTGTGTGTGTGTGTGTGTGTGTGTGTGGGAGAGAGAGAGAGAGAGAGAGAGAGCGTGCGTGCGTGAGCGCGCGCAAACGTACAAACTTGCGCGTGTGCGCGTCTGTCCCGAGTGTGCGCGTGAGAGCCGGCCGGACTCCATGGAGGCTCGGTTCGGTTCGGGTGGAGTTTACGACGCTCCGTATCGGACGGTGATCCGTGACGGGCGAGCGGACGCGGCGGCCCCGGAGGAGGTCGCGCTGTGGGACGCCGGTTGGCCGGAAGCGCGCCGCGGCGGCGGCGGGACAGCGCGCTCTGGCGCGTGTGGATCCAGCTTCGCGCCCGCGGAGCCCACGCTGATCGAGCTGCTGTGCTCGGACTCCGCGCTGAGCGACACGGGACTCTGCGAGCGGGGGAGAGCGGGGTCACAGAGGCGGCACGACGCCGGTGACGGACGCGCTGCGGGCGACCTGAGGGCGAGCTCCGGCGACGCCAGCGCCTCCTCCTCCACCACCACCACCATCTCGGAGACGGCGCGGGAGCTGTGCAAAGCCGTGTCCGTGTCGCTCGGGCTGGCCGTGGATCCGCACACGCTCGACCGCGGCTCGCGGCGGGAGGAGGAGGAGACGGAGACGGAGGAGGGGGCGCACGGACGAGACGAGGACAAAAGCGGCGACGGCGCTACTGGAGGGGCGGCGGGACGTGACCGGCTGTTCAGGATGTTTAAAAGTGGCGGCGGCGGGGAGGAGAGTCTGATGATGATCATGATGCAGCTGGACAACCCGCGGACGCACCACGGCGCGCTGTCCTCACAGTTCGGGGAGCAGACGACCGACCCCGCGGCGACCTCCAGAAGTGGCAGCCACGCCACGGACCCCGGCGGCGCCCGGGCCGCCTGTCAGTACGACCAGCAGCCGCTGCACTCCGCTGCAAACTTAACCTACGGGTCCCGCCACGCGGAGTCCACCGCCGGGCGCCCGCAGGACGACTACCGCGGATCCGCGCACGACTGCTACGGAGACGACTACCACTGCTGGTCGCGCTACAACGTGCGGGTGAAGTCCGAGGCGGCCCTGGTGTCGGGCAGAGCAGAGTCCGGGGCCGCCGGTCCGTGGACGCGGTACGGACACGTCGCGCAATTCGCTTCGTCCTCCAGCGCGCACCCGGCGGACGCGCCGCTCATCTGCAACCCGTACGAGTTCAATCGCAGCGGCGCCGCGCTCTCCACCGCCCCGGAGTCCTGGTACCACAGCGCGGGCATGCTGCCCCGAGTGCCCCCCTACCCTCCTGCCACCTGCATGAAGAACGAAGTCGGGGAATGGCTGGACGTCACGACGCTCACCGACGGCAGGTCAGTGCGACCCCACACACTTTCATTCATTCATTCATTCATTCATTCATTCATCTGAGGGGCTGTGCGGCACTAATGCAGCTCCACAGAATGAACAGTGTTTGAATGAGAGCGCTTTGTTCCACCTGTAGAGTTTATTATCGCGCTCTTTAAGGATAAGAATATTATTCTAATATTTAATAAAGTTAACCTCAGCCGCGCTCTCTGAACGAAATGAAAGTGCTGCCGGTTTAAATCCAACAGAAATGGAACTGTTCACCACATAACCAAGTCCAACCAAAAGATCATGAAATGAAAGCGTGGACTCGGATTGTAAAAAGCTTTTGTTCTGTTTCGGGTTCTGCACTAAATTTGAGCAAAAAGGCAGTGAATTAACCATTTCTTTAATTAAATGAAATATTACATTAAATTGGAGATAAAATTTAAAAGAAAAAAAGAGCAGAAATAATTTAACATCATGAGCAGAAAGAGACGAACTGAAGTAAATAGAAAGTAAAAAAAAATAAAATAAAATAAATGAAAAATACAAATCTCTGATCAAAGGTTAATTAAAGTGAAATTAAGAACCAAAATAAAAATTGTAAACGGCTTCATACGTTCTTTCCTGTGAAGTGTTGATGATGATAATGATTAATCTGAGCACATGGACCACAGGATGTGTGAAAGTTTAAAACAGGTCATGTGTTACATAAATAATGAGCTTCATTTAAAGTTTTCTGTATGATGGGAAGGTTTTTATACCCAAACAAAGGCAATATACAGTTTTCTCTCTTTAAAGTCTTTTAATTTGCTCAGCAGAAAATTTCCTAATGTATATTAATGAATGAAGAAATTAATAAAGCTGCTTAATTTTTTTCTTTTATTTTCTAAATAAGACTTAAAGAGCATTATTCATTTTTATTAATGATTATCAATAACCCAACATATTCAGTTGGCCAAATATATTACAGCAACAAAATTCATCAAGTGTACTAATAAATGAAAACGCCTAAAGGGAATGATGTGTGAGCCAGTCAGTCCTGAGTTTCTGCTAAAAATAAAAACAGAGCTGTAAAATATCACTGAAACAAAATCATACAAAACGAGATGTTTAATCAAAAAAATTAATTAGATTTCACTCTTATGATTCTAAATGCTGTATTTTGTGATCCAGACATGTCTGTAAAATCAGAACGTTAATGCCACACTGCTGCTCTTTTTTCTTACTTTTCTACTATATATATATATATATATATATATATATATATATATATATATATATATATATATATATATATATACACACACACACACACACACACACACATACACACACAGAGAATTTTTATTCACTTAAGAGTTTAATAAAAAACTAGGGTCCAAAACCTAAAATTTATAAAAAAAATCTGCATAAAAAAATAACCAAAGAATCTAAACACTGAGAATAACGTTTAAAACTTTCTAAAGTTCCACATAATTATTCTGCACTATTCTTTTTCCTCCCATGACCAATAAATGATATATTTATAATTTTTTTTTTACCTAAGAAAGATTTTTTTTTACCTTATTTCTGACATTAAACAATAAATATAAATATATTGATTTAAATCTAAAAAAAAATTTATTGGAAAAATGCTGAAATGAACTTTTCGGAGGCTTTTCGTGTTCTGTCTTGAAATTTGTTTATTTAATGAACATTCGTTCTTTGGTTCTTCTTTTGAGTTTGCAGCGAGTCGTTTTGTTTCTGAGGTTTGTGAGTTTCTGTTTCTCAGAATCACCAACGCCCCAAACTGCCCCACCACCACCCGGCATCTGATCACTGATCACTGTCGCAAGAATCGGTTGATCCATCCATAAAAATAAGGATCTTTATGATGATTGTATCATGTGATCAATTAATTTAACTACTTAGTCTATCAGGTTTTAATAAATAAATAAATACAACAAATAAATTATATATACATATATATATATATATATATATATATATATATATATATATATATATATATATATATATATAATATCTGTGTGTATATATGTGATATAAGGTGCAGATTTTAATGTTAAACACCATTAAACAAACAAAAATTTTTAATCTGTCTGATGTAAAGACTCAGTTTACTAAGTCACACACACACACACACACACACACACACACACACACACACACACACACACACACACACACACACACACACACACATTAAAATACAAATACAACATTTTTGACATTTTTTGTTTAGTTAAGTATTTTATTGAAATTTTAAATCAATCCCCTAATAAATAATATAAAATATATAAAATCTAAACCTAGTTATTTCTCTCTCTCTCTCTCTCTCTCTCTCACACACACACACACACACACACACGATTTTACAAATATACATCACAGATTGTTAATTGCATGCTTTTAATCACGTTCTCTTTTTGTTGTATTTTACTTCTGGATATGAATGCACACACGTGAGTGTGAGTGCACTTGTACACACACACACACACACACACACACACACACACATACACACGCACATGTTATTTGATGTTCCTGCTAACACTAATGTTCTGGCACTTTCCTCTCCGCTGGCCTGCAGGAATAAAAATCTTTTCCGCACCATTGAACCTGCAGCTGAGACCAAAATAAAACATAGACGATAATCCCATTAGTCCACGTGTAGCCCATTAGCCGATCGCTGTCGGCTTAGCATGCTGCTAACTACACATGCAGATTGCAGCGGCCCTGCAACACACTCCCTGGCGCCAGGAGAGGTGGAGCACACCCCTGTACCTGACTGTGACGCAGTATGGAGTGATCTGCTGCTCGGCCTGAGGCGCTGCTGTACCTTTCATTCAGCTACACCTCAACAAAATTGAACAAGGTTTACTGAACCTTTACTGAGGAGCTTCACTGAGTCCCGCCGAGTGCCGCTGACGAGCACAGAATCAAACAATCATCTCCCGAAAGCAAATCATTAGTTAAATATCAGGTTCTTATTAGGAAGCAGAATTAGTCGCACACTTGCACTGAGGACTGAAAGAAAAGCAAAATGATCAGAGCTTCTACACATCAGATCAGATCCGATCAGAACGAATGTAAAAACACCCCAACAATGGGAAATAAAACCTGAGAACCCACCCGGCCTGCGCTGCTGCTCAGCGGGACGTCTGACAAAAACATCCACTGATTTAATAAAGAAAAATAAAGCTGCAGCTGAGACCCCGCTGATGGAGGTCAGTCCCTAAAGTCCGGGGTCGTCTCTGAACCGTAATGCGAAAGGTGTGGGGTGGGTGGAAAGAGACTGTAGGTGTGAGGGAGAGTTTGAAGTGTGTGGGGGGGAGTTAATTAAAATGGCAAAAATCAGAACATATTTCTTTGTGGTTCTTTTTCACTGCGCTCTGTTGGCGACGCAGTCGGCCGCGACGCCTCAAAGTCCAGCCGTGAAAAACTCAAAATCAGATCAAATCTATTAAGCTCTGGAGGATACGGGTTCAAAGCTTCAGTGTGGAGATCTGTCAATGAACACACAAGAACATGCTTTAATTGTACTGAAGGTTGATGAACAACCCGCTTCACTCAGGCTCTGTGATTGAATATGCTTTGCTTTACTCTGTAAACGGTTTAATATTAAACACCAATCAGAAACCCCAGTAACGGAGGCCAACCGCACAGCGCGGTGGGGGAGATGGACTGACCATCTCAACCCTATACACCATGGGATGATTTAGAACAGAAATGAGGCATGGGCCTTTAATGACATCATGTACATCTCCTGTAGATCCTGTCCTAATACTTTTGCTCAGTTTGTATTTAAACAGAAATATAAAAAAAACTGTTAGGTAAAAAAACGTAAAGGTTAAAAGTGGAAAGCATCAGAGCTGAAAGGTCATGAAGGTCAGTGAAATTGATCTGTCTTTAAAGGGTGTTTTTGGACTTTATTCATGCTAGATGACTCAACTGTGTGTGTGTGTGTGTGTGTGTGTGTTTGGCACTATTACAAAGCAGTTCATCATGTCCTCAGGTTGTAAGCTTCAGCGTCAGGTCATGCCGTGATCCATGTGCAGCTTCCTGTCTGTAGTTTCTTTATTTATACGCTCGTGAATGATGATGTCATAACTATGGTTGCCGTGGTCACAGATCCTACACAATGCCTTCTAGTTGTCATGTTATCATTCCTTTTTTCAATTGGTGATTGTCAAAATGTTCTGTTAATAACAAAGATGGCTTCTCATCTTGTAATCTTTGTATTTTGGTGTGTTTATGTCTTTATAATTTTATATTTGTGTTCTTTATTATCTTTCCTTTGATCAAAAGTCATTAAAACCTTAAGCGATTGAATCACAAGGAGAGATTAATGAAGAATGCCCGAGAGGGGGAGTTTTGTGTTTGCAGCAGGTCTGTTGGCATGATGTTTTTTGAACATTTAGTGTTTAGAAGCAGAAGCGGTCAAAAGTTGTGACTCGGACGATATGAAATTATAATGATTATTGTGATGATACAGTTCTGTGATTTGATTAAACTATAAATGATTAAAATCTGTATAAAAATGACACTTGATTTGTTTTAAAAACCTCATCCCTCATCCAATGCTTAATAAATTAATTTAATAACACTTATGAAAACAGTATGGATATAATATTGTGCTAAAAAAAAGTAAACAAAAAAAAGTCACCTGAGCTAAACCCCCCTAGTGGATCGCAGAGGGATTGCAGGGGATGCAAGTGCAGAAACGGCAAAAAATAAACCTTTAAAGCGCTCCGTTCAGAAACTGTTCAGTTTTAGAAATACAGCTTTAAATTCTCATCGATTTATTAATGTAGGTTGATTTTCATTCATTCATTCATTAATTATCTCCCGCTTATCCTCTATTAGGGTCGCGGTGGGGCTCCCCATGCCCATCCAGGGGAGAACGTCTCGAGCTCTAGGCAGATAGACCCAGGACAGGGCGCCAATCTATCGCTGGGCACACACTCACTCACACAGACACACTCTATATGGGGCAATTTTGAGAATTCAATTGACTTGATCCATGTTTGTGGACTGTGGGAGGAAACCGGAGAACCCGGAGGGAACCCACGCAGACACGGGGAGAACATGGAAACTCCACCCAGATGGGGATTCGAACCGGGAATCCCTAGCGCTGAGAGGCGAATGTGCTAACCACTAAGCCACCGTGCCGCCGTAGGTTGATTTTACTTAACAAAAAAAACATTCGTTTAAACGTAAAAGAGACAAACAAACAACTTTTTCTAAAGGACTGAGGGAAAAGGTTATAAGCTTCTAATGACCTGAACAGATCAAAGACTCTTATTATGGGCTGTTTTTAATTAAAATTAAAGTTTGGGACAAATTAAGTTCTTTTTTTTCAAACATGCAATAAACTGCAAATTAAGGTTTTTTTTTAGATGGGGAGGTATTTAGAGAAACAGATGGACTACAGTCTGAATTTCTAAAACTAAGCGTATTTTATATATATATATATATATATATATATATATATATATATATATATATATATATATATATATATATATATAATACGCTTACATATTAACTGCATTACTGCAGTATAGTTAGGTGTATGTGTTTAGTGTGTGTGTGTTTTTGTCTCTCTGTGCCTCTTTTTGTGTTTGTGTGTGTGTGTGTGTGTGGTTGAATTAGATATTACTCATAACAGATGGATGCTTCAAGGAAATACAGATTGGATTTACCACTCAAATCAATTCCATAATAAATTATCCAACATGAATTGCAGCTCGCTCTCGTTCGGTGTGTGTGTGTGTGTGTGTGTGTGTGTGTGTGTGTGTGTGTGTAAGTGTGTCTGTAAGCGTCTGGGGCACAGTCATGCGGAAACAGAAAAGGGCCTTCCCCAACATATTTCTCTATGTTGGAAGCATACAGTTGTCCAAATTGGATGATGATGTTCTCTGATGGGGACTGAATGACTGATTCAGAGGTGTGTCCCAATACTTTTGTCCATATGGTTTATTGTTATAGAACAAATTGATGTTATACAAACAGACAGAAATATATGTGTTTAACTTCTTTGTAAACACATTATTATAATTTTATTTGCATATATAAATAATCAAAAAATTTTGTTCCATATAATTGTATTTTTATGATGCAGATTTCGATGTTGCATTTAAACTGTAATGATTCATCTGTTCGTTTTGTTGAGACGGATTTATTCGGAGTTCAGTTTTATTGTAGAAGTCGTTAAGAATGAAAAGTCAGAAAGACCGAAGAAAAAGATTCTGAAACCTACTTTTATTTAATTTTATTGAGGCCTGTAAAATAAAAATGTTGCTTTTGTTCATGTAATAAAAACTGAGGCTGGTCAGAAATAAATAAATCAATCAAATCAAATCCAGTTTAAAATAAGATGTAGTCATATAAAAACAAACTGCATATTCATTAATATTATTGATTGAATTGTTACATTTAGAATAATTTACAGTTATGATTATCGATACATTATTAAATCTTACAGATTTATTATATAAAGATGTAGATTAATTGCATAATGTGAACATTTTAAACTATATATATGTATTATTTAATGATTTAAAATATATTTTTTGTTTTCAAAATAAAGATTGTGGAAGGAACCTGGTCCTCTTGGGAACTGAACCCTGACCTTTTCAGGTTACTTACTGATCCACCATGCGAACTTAATTTTATAACGTAATTAATTTCAAATTAAATGTTTGATATCATTCATAATTTTTTATTTTTTGTGATATAAAAAAGAGACGCGGCACGGTGGCTTAGTGGTTAGCACGTTCGCCTCTTAGCGCTAGGGATTCCTGGTTTGAATCCCCATCTGGGTGGAGTTTCCTCCGGGTTCTCCGGTTACCTCCCACAGTCCAAAAACATGGATCAAGTCAATTGAATTCTGAAAATTGCCCCATATAGAGCGTGTTTGAGTGAGTGAGTATGTGCCTAGCGATGGGTTGGCGCCCTGTCCTGGGTGTGTCTGCTCGGCGCCCAAGACGTCCAGGGGAGGATGGGCATGAGGAACCCCAACGCGACCCTAGTAGAGGATAAAGCGGGAGATAATGAATGAATGAATAAAAAAGAGACCACTGTTTTTTTTCCTTCAAATCTATTTCTTCTCTAATAATGACACTTTGATCCTGCACACTGAAGCTTTTTTGGGACAAACATGTTTAAATGTTAAAACCCTAAAACTTCAGCTGACTAAAAAAACAAAAAAAAACACAAAAAGAAGGTCTCATGCAGTTTTAGACATTCCAAGGTTCCTGAAGCAGCGCCGAAAGTCTGTAACTTACTATTAGTGTGAGTGCGTGTGTGTATGTGTGTGTGTGTGCGTGTGTGCATGCACACGTGTGTGTGTATGTGTGTGGGGTTCCTTTAAGCCTTTTTGGATTTGAATCAAAAATCAAAATGAACAGGGATATAAATCAACACACAGCTAATCAAAACAGAAAAAGAAAAAGCAACACACTAATTATCCGTCGGTGTGAAATTTACGGCTGTAACGAGTTTAAATGATCATTTCACATAAAACTGCCGGTTAAAAAGAAATGCTAGTGGGCTGCCGTTTAGCTTTCATCTTTCAACTTCATATTCAGTCTTTACAAACTTTATTAACAAATGTTTTGATTAAATAACACAAACTACAAAGACAAAGGCTAAATGCTTACAGAAGCTAATTGCAGTGTGTTATGCTAACACGGCTTTGTTTACATCTGACTTTTTTGGAAAGTTAGTCTTTAAAGAGAAATCTAGACTATGTGCTCACAAGATTATAAACCTTGCGGGACGTTAAATCAGAAAAAAACAAAAATATAAATCACAGCAAAGAAGTTACTGCATCTACTGTTAGCTGCTCTGCTAATTTATTAATTCTGATTAGTTTTGTGTGTTTGATCTTTTTGATTTGATATGTTTCGTGGTTATTGTTTGTATTTTGGGGATTTCGGTGGTTTACATGTCAGATTGGTGGAGCTGACTCGGTGAAACAGTCTGTAAAATCTGAGGAATGCTTTTCTGGCCTTGACCTTCTGACATGAACTCAAAAGGATGAAATCAAATCTAGAACGTTTCCACCTTTGAGAAGCTGCAGCTCAGAATGAGATGGAAACCATGGTCTCATGTATCTGATCTGAGTGTTACCCTGGATGAGCCCCGTTCTGATGTCAGCATGTTCATATTTAAATGGAAAGTCAAAACAGACTGTGGAGATTCCTAAGGTTCAAAATCTCCTCGTTCTTTAATCTTTAATAAATTCAGAATTGGAATCTTTTTCGTCTTCCTGACTACAGCTCTGTCATCTTGAATAACCCCCCCCCCCCCCCCCAGAACCTCCACCTCCTTTTAAAAACGTGAATACTCAAAAATATACAAACAGATACTGTGCTCTGTCTTTAGTCCTGAGGGTGGTTGGAGTCAGCAGCAGTGTGTCAGCACTTTGTTAATATGTAGTCAGGAGTTCAAGAAAACTTTTTATATTACTCTAAAGATGGTGTTTGGGGGATCCCGTGTGCTCCGAGACTTATTGGGTGTATTGTTCGAGGATTCACACGGATTTTACTGCCTTTACTAAACCCCAGAGAAAAAGCCTTTTCTGAGTCTGCTCTCAGGTTCAAGGGACTGCTGCCTTTTTTTTTTTTTTCTTACCTTTGAGACCCTCTGCAGCACTTTTTCATTATACACTATTTAAAAAAAAAAAAAAAAAAAAAAAGACTAAAAAGTAAAGAATCTTAAAGAAACTGTCAGTAACTGTCTCTGACGTCATTGTTTTGTGTAAAATTATAAACTTTTAATTTTATTTAAAGGATAATTCTCAGTCCAGTTTATAAACTCCAGCAGCACTGCTGTGTCTGGACCACTGACATCAGGCTAACACTCACTAACAGACCTGCACCACCATCTCAGTGTCACTGCATTACTGAGAATCATCCACCACCCTAACAACACTGGCTCTGTCCATGGTCCTGATCCTCAGAGTGTTCAGTGTTTAGATCAGTATTTCGTTTATAATTAAATTATATATTTATATACATTATTTTTGATAGTAATTAGTTCTTAGTAAAATTAATGTTATTAAGCCTAACTTCAATATAAATGTTTTTTTGGACCCGTGGTGGAACCTTGCGGAGGAACTTACGCTGCTCTGCTGCATCTTGTCGTTAAACCTGTTTTAGATTTTTATCATTTTATTCAAGATTTTCACGTTTTACATTTTTATTTTGAAGACAGCATGACGTACAGAGAGAACGATCTGCAGGTACAATTCGAGGATTTGGCTTTTATTTGTTCACAACCAAAAGTATGTGACAAACTCACATTAGACCTGAAGTCCCATTTCCTCCAAAGTTCAATTTTTTGTAAATCTGTGTTTGTAAAATGTTCTTTATTTAAGAAAACAGATTTTAAAATGTATTTATTCAACTTTAGACCTTTTCAACACATTTCAATAAAGTTACAAAAAGATAAATCATTGTTCTAAAGATCAAGAAGAACATTTCCTTAAACATATCAACAAATAATTTAGGTCTGTTTCAGTACATCACATTTCAGAACATCAGATCGTAACAATCTGGAGAACCTGTAAAAGTTCTGATAAATGTGGATGACCTTTAGACCCTCAGACAGCCCCGCACGAATAAACACGTGCTACCTTGAGGAATATTAACACATGGGCTCAGGAGAACTTTAGGATCCAACATAGTGTGCTGTTGCATTTAGAAATTAAAAGTTGAACTCTGAACCGTATTTTTACAGAAAGCTTTTTGTTCTTCTCTGCTGAAAATAATAAAGGAGGGGTGTCTGCATACTTTCTAATGGGTTTGAGAGCGGCGTCAGTCTGAACATTTGTTTTCTTGACCGTGCCTAATGGAGAGGTTTTGGCCGGGCGGGTTTTACTCTGCCGCGTTGCCCAAATGAGAGTAAAATGAAAATGCCACCGGTGGCGCTCTGAAGTGAAAGGTCAAAGTCAAAGCCATTAGTACTCCAAATCAAACGACAAAGGGCCAAACGAAAGCCACTCAGACGGCCATTAAACGAATCCCGAGTGCGAGATATTGGAGGTCAGCTGGTATTTAATGTTAAAAATGATCAACTTCTTGTTTAAAGTTCATCTGTGGGTCTGAAAAGCAGGCGCTTCTGTTATCAGGTAATAAATGTTAATGGGGCTTTACGCTAAATATTTAAAAAAGAAAAGTTTTTTTAAAGGTCAGAAAAGTTTTTTGATTTTTTTTTTTTTTTTTGTTTATGGAAAAAAAGAAACACAGGGAACTTTTTTTCTAACTGCAAATCAGAACATAACTGCAGGAGAGGTGGATGACTCTGTACTGCAGTGACACGGACATGGTGTGTGTACTGCTTGAGGTTAGACCCTGCATCCACTCACTGTTACACACCTCCACCTCACTGCTCCACCCTGAGGATGCACCCTGTCCCCAGTCAGGAAAATAAATGGAGCTCTGTTTGTGTAGAACTTGAAAACAGAACAAAAGAGAAGCAAAGAAAAATCATTTTAATACAGTCATGGCCAAAAGTTTTGAGAATGATACAAATATTAATTTTTACAAAGTCTACTGCTTCAGTTTTTATAATGGCAATTTGCATATACTCCAGAATGTTATAAAGAGTGATCAGCTTAACAGCAGTTAATTGCAAAGTCAATATTTGCCTAGGAAATGAACTTTATACCCCAAAACACATTTGAACTTCATTGCAGCAGCTAACATCGTTTCAGTGATTGCTCCATTAACACAGGTGTGGGTGTTGATGAGGACAGGGCTGGACATCAATCTGTCATGATTAAGTAAGAATGACAACACTGGACACTTTAAAAGGAGGCTGGTGCTTGGCATCATTGTTTCTCTTCTGTTAACCATGGTTATCTCTAAAGAAACACGTGCAGTCATCATTGCACTGCACAAAAATGGCCTAACGAAAGAAGAGTATCGCAGCTAGAAAGATTGCACCTCAGTCAACAATCTATCGCATCATCAAGAACTTTAAGGAGAGAGGTTTCATTGTGCCAAAAAGGCTCCAGGGCGCCCAATAAAGACCAGCAAGCGCCAGGACCGTCTTTTAAAAGTGTTTCAGCTGCGGGATCGGGCTACCAGCAGTGCAGAGCTTGCTCAGGAATGGCAGCAGGCAGGTGTGAGTGCATCTGCAGGCACTGTGAGGCGGAGACTCTTGGAGCAAGGCCTGGTCTCAAGGAGGGCAGAAAAGAAGCCACTTCTCTCCAGAAAAAATCATCAGGGACAGACTAATATTCTGCAAAAGGTACAGGGAGTGTACTGCTGAGGACTGGGGTAAAGTCATTTTCTCTAATGAATCCCCTTTCCGATTGTTTGGGACATCTGGAAAACAGCTTATTCGGAGAAGACGAGGTGAGCGCTACCACCAGTCTTGTCTCATGCCAACTGTAAAGCATCCTGAAACCATTCAAAAACACAGCCATGAATAAAGAATGGTACCAGATTGTCCTCCAAGAGCAACTTCTCCCAACCATCCAAGAGCAGTTTGGTGACCAACAATGCCTTTTCCAGCATGATGGAGCACCTTGCCATAAAGCAAAGGTGATAACTACATGGCTCAGGGAACAAATCATAGAGGGTCCATGGCCTGGAAACTCCCCAGATCTTAATCCCATTGAGAACTTGTGGTCAATCATCAAGAGACGGGTGGACAAACAAAAACCTACACATTCTGACAAAATGCAAGCAATTGATTGTACAAGAATGGACTGCTATCAGTCAGGATTTGGTCCAGAAGTTGATTGAGAGCATGCCAGGGAAAATTGCAGAGATCCTGAAGAAGAAGGGTCATCACTGCAAATATTAACTTGCTGCATTAACTCATTAACTGTCAATAAAAGCTTTTGTTACTCATAATATGATTGCTATTATATTTCTGTATGTAATAAAAACATCTGACAAACACACATAAAAACCAGAGGGCAGCAGATCATGTGAAAATATAATATTTGTGTCATTCTCAAAACTTTTGGCCATGACTGTAGTTAGATATAATGTGTACACACACACATAATGTCTATTTAAGTGTAATAATGATTTAAATAGCTTTCTGAAGGACAGGGAGCTCTGTCAGACATCATTACACACACACACACACTGAGCCATGTTATTTCGGGTTCTAACCTTTCTCAGCTGTCATCACATCACGAGCGGTAGCACCATGCAAAGCTCAAAGTACAAATAAACATCTGATACACACCTTAATGATTTAATGAGTTTATTTCCACAATCAAAGCCATAAAATAGTCTTTATGATGTCATCAAATTCTGATGATGTCATTGAGCGGCCCTGCTCTGTGAACTTCGTTATTGTGAGACAACTTAAAAGAAAACAACTAGGGGTCCAAACTTTGTACTATAACCCCCACCCCGCCCTGTCCCTGCTCCTTTATTAATCCTGAACATCAGTCCATCAGTGCAGGTCGGTACTGAATCAGAGCTGCATACAGCCTATCCCGGCAGGAGGAGGTAACATGTTTCAGTGGCTCAGATTCCAGTGAATCAGTATTTAAACAGCAGACATTACGGATGAAGGACGGTCTGGAATGAAAATGCACGTGAGCTTGGGGACTGGACTGCCAAGCGGGTCAGGTCGGGTGCGTGAGGAGGTGGAGAAACCCGTTTACCATCTGCTGGAACATCTGCAGAGTTGGGTGAGGGTTTTGGGATGAGCTCGGAATAATAAAGCCTTATGCTCTTCAGACGGCTTCAGAATCGAAACCTGTCCAGCCGGTCGCTAATAACGCCGCGCCAACGCCCACGCGACACGCCACGGAAGCCCGACTGTATGGCCCGGTCCTCAGGGGCCCGGGCATTTAGGGTCAATCAAGATAGTAATCATATTTCTATAAGAGTTTTAGTGAAATTGGAAGCAAACATTTGGCAAGGTTCCCACACTGCGGTACCGTGGAACCTCAGCAGAACAGATGTTCTAACTTAATTACATCTCACCTTAATTACTTACAAATAAAAAGGTTTGCAATAATAATCAACCATGATTGTTAATGAAACCAGCTCAATAAGAGTGTGAGTCAGGATCATCTAATGAAGGGTCATAATCCAAAACAAACATGTCAGTAATGTAGGGTGTAGGCTCTAGGGTGTAGGGTTTGTACTCTCACTCTGAATTGAAGACGTATTGAATCAGATGTGTCCTAATAAACGATTAATGATGTAGCAATTGCTCTGTGATTTAGGAGACAGCCACATTGGACTAGTGATATAGTGTGTGATTAAGGACATATACATTAGTGATTAATGGTATAGTAATCAGTGTGTGATTTTGGACTTGTCCACATGATGATGTAGTAAATAGGGCTTGCTGTCTAGGGCGCATCCTGATAATCTGATTGTGTAGTAAATGTGAGTGTATTTAGGACACCTCCACAACGGAATAATGACAGAGTAAATAATGTGTATTTGGGACGCGTCCACCATGCCCTAATGATGTAGGAAATGGGGCATTTTGTTTGGAATACATCCCAGATAGACGGTGATACAATAGTAGCTGATTTAGGACACATCCTCATTGGACTGATGATGTAATGAGGGTGGGGGGTGCGGGGGTGTATGGTTTTGGACATGTGCAGAGTGAGGTGATCTGAGGTAGGGTGTGTGGTTAGGAACATGTGCAGAAGTGAATAGTAGAGGAAATAAAGTGTGGTTTGGAACATGTCCACGGTGTTCTGTTCATGTAGTGAGTGATGTGTGGTTTGGAACACGCCCACAGTCTACTGAAACTGTGGTTATCTGGTTTAAAACACAGCCGTGGTGCATCAATTACTGCGTTCATCAGGTCTGTTGGAGGTGCTGTGTTGGATGCGCTGTGTTGGAGGTGCTGTGTTGAAGGCGGTCTGTTGGAGGCGCTGTGTTGGAGGCGCGTTCACCTCGTCTGAAACATGTCTTTTTCATTTGGAAGCTTGCTGCATTTGGGACGCGTCCAGAATGTGTTAATGAAGACGTTTGGTACCCTGCATGGAGAACAGTGGATTTTCGAACCTGTCCGTTATGACAGCAGTGTTTCTGTTTCCTGTCTGAGCCGAACACGGGCGACGTGCTTTGATGTTGTAGGGAACAGTAAAGTTTAGAACAGACGTGTCTATTAAAACGCTTTATTTGCACAATAAAGAAAAATAGTGTGTGGTTTGAAACACAACCCTGTTATTTCTTATCTGATGTCGAACAGGGTGTGCAGTTTGGGACACGCCCACAGTGATGCTGCATTATTAATTCATTTTTTGTGCCAGAAAGAAAATCCTACGGTGGCCACTTTATTAGAGACACCATCTGGTACCATATTGGATCTGATTTGGGCTCCAGAGGTGCAGCAGCTAAAACGGTTCACGGGAACTGTCCTGAGGACAGAACCTCCTCTAGTCATGACACCTCCATATGATGAACATCTTTCTGTCTGAAGAACTCTTTGTCATGTTCCTGGAACCATTCCACGCCGTGGCTGTAAGACCTTGGTGTCCAGCTGCATGAAGAGATGAAGTTGCTCAACCTCGATGCTTTGATAAGCTCTGCTGTCCAGATGTCCGTCCAGTTTCCACATCAGAACTCCACCTCCACTGCCTGAACCGTGAATCCCTGACAGGAAGCTTCTACACATTCATGCAGCATGTGCCAAACAATCCGTTGGGCAGAGCTGCAGAGGAGCGAGCAGCGCTGAGGACCAAGAACCAAGAAATTCTGGAACAAGGAACCATATGAAAGTTCTGCTCTGTATCTCTGACCTTAAACTATCTCGATGATGAGTTTCAGGTGAATTAGTTCAGGAGCTTGAGGAGGTTTATTTTAGAGTTTGTTGAGTGTCTCACAGTTCTCAAGCTGTGGTTCTCCTCCCCTCTTCAATCCTCAAAAACATGGAATTCCAGAGGTGATGACATCATACGGCCCAAGCAGCGCTCGGAAATCGCCGGTAAGGCCGTCCAGCGGTCCAACTCCCAAATGAACCATTTAATCGTTATATTACAACAACAAGCTGCAGACTGTGTAAAATACATCGAAGGGTGCGAAGTGTTATCAGTGACCGCCCAAAGTTCAGGAACAACATACCGACGTCTGATCCGATGAAAGCCTCAAGGGACAGAGAGACGAGTAACGCTGGTCCTGCCCCGGCACTGATGGATATCCCGCTCAGAGAGCGAGGGGCGGGGCGGGGTGGGGTCTAGGGGGGCAATACGAGATGCTGTAAATGCATTAAGGACACCGGGGACCAAATGAAGAGGGTGCTGATGGGCCCACTTATACTCGAGACCCTTGATCTAAATGCCATTCCAGAAGATTTCATGACATTATAAACATCAGGCTTGACACTGATCCGTCGGCGTTCCACCTCCCAGCCGAGTGAGAACCCCGCGCTGCGCTGAAGAGAGTAAACAGCATTCCAAACGAGAGTCAAAGAGAAAACCAGAACTATTTCAAAACAGACGAATGCAGCGTGACGGCTGACGGACGGCCATGCAAGCTTTGGTGTGTTCTCATCATTTTTTTAAGCAAATCAGTGTTCCCCAATACCCCACAGTCTGTTTCCTCAGTGTTTACGACTGATCTGAGAGCACAATGCATGATCAAAAGTATGTGGACACCTGACTGCTGAAGACCCGGATGAAAGCCGGACTCGTATTTAGGAGGTCAGGGGTCAGCGCTGGGGTTCAGATGTGCAATTTAGGATCAGGAGTCGTTTTGATGTCCATATTAATTATGACGTGGGTTTTAATCCTTAGTGAGATGGAACAGGTGAGTGTTCCTGAGGCATGTAGGCTACCGTGCTGTTAAAAATGGAGTGTTACTTGTTCATACGATACTTCTATACTTCAGGTGCAGCTGAAGGGCGTGTTCAATATGAAGTCGATTCATTTTTAATTATATTAAAGTATGAAACTCATGACATACAGAAGTGAACAGGTAACTTCATCTGAATGAAGAATGAAAAATCAGAGTGGCCCAAGAACACAGCCTTAAGGGAACACCACTGTAGATGATTCTCTAAACAAATGAAGTGCTGCTGTCAATCAGTGATTCGCGTGTAAAACAGTTGGTGCTCAGTTCAGCCGAGGACATGGGTTTATACTTTAATCTGATCAGTAATGAGGGTGGGTCATTAACAGCTCGTTTGTACTGAGCTCGTCAACAAATCTAATAAACTATAATCATTCCATTCAGGTGGTTCATTCAGTCCATTACTGTAGGTGAAGAAAAACCCAACACCTGGTTACATATTTAGGACAACACTCTGCTCTAACTTTATTGGAACAATTTGGGGAAGGCCCTTTACTTTTCCAGCATGCACCCTCAACCCCATCTGAATTAGAACAGAGACTGTGAGTCAGCTACTCTCATCCAACTTCACTATTTGATCTCACACATGTTCTTCTGCAGGAAGGTTCCACAAACACACTCCAAAATCTTGTAGAAAGCCTTCCTGAGCTGTTCCATCTGTTAAAGTGGAGAATAGGGTGTTATTAGAGCTCATGTACGGCGGTGAACCAAAACGCTTTTACTCATTTATAAAACCAGTGAAGCGTCATTCACCTCCTGATCACAAAGTGAAATTCAGCCGACTGATAAAAACATTAACACAAATGTACAACATACCATATCAAAATATTTAAAATAATAAAAAAAGAAATCAGGTGGCTTAGTGGTTAGCACGTTGGCCTCTCAGCGCTAGGGATTCCCGGTTCGAATCCCCATCTGGGTGGAGTTTCCATGTTCTCCCCGTGTCTGCGTGGGTTTCCTCTGGGTTCTCCGGTTTCCTCCCACAGTCCAAAAACATGGATTAAGTTAATTGAATTCTCAAAATTGCCCCCTATAGAGTGTGTCTGTGTGAGTGAGTGTGTGCCCAGCGATAGATTGGCGCCCTGTCCTGGTTCTATCTGCCCAGCGCCCGAGACGTTCTCCCCTGGATGGGCATGGGGAACCCCACCGCGACCCTAATAGAGGATAAGCGGGAGATAATGAATAAATGAATGAAAAAAGAAATCAAACCAAATAAGTAAAACTTTCAAATCCAACATTAAACCTTTTTGTTTTCTTCACTGTTCAACTGGATTTCATCTGTTAGCTTCTTCAACCGAAACAAATATGATGAATTTATCATCAAACCAGTGTGTGTCTGTGTGTGTGTCTGTGTGTGTGTCTGTGTCTGTGTGTGTGTCTGTGTGTGTCTGTGTGTGTGTGTGTCTGTGTGTGTGTGTGTGCGTGTGTGTGTGCGTGTGTGTGTGAGCGTGAGAGAGAGATTTACATACATTACATTTGGTCATTTAGCAAACACTTTTATCCAAAGTGACTCACAAGACACGCACAGGATCCCACAGTATCCCTGCAGTGTGTGTGTGTGTGTGTGTGTGTGTGTGTGTGTGGGTGAGAGATAGAGAGAGAGTGTGTGTGTTGGACTTGAACCATCTGCAGACATAACTACGGCTCAGTGACGGTCATTAGAGGAGCTCAAGGTTATAAAACACACAAGGTCAAACACCTCAAAATAAAAACACTCTTAAACACTTAACTCTCCCTCTCTCTTTCTTTCTTTCTCATTTCTTTTTGTATTTTTATTTTTGTATATTTATTATATATATATGCATACATGTGGGCAGCACGGTGCTTTAGTGGTTGGCATGTTCTCCTCTCAGCACTGGGGATTTCAAGTTCAAATCCCGATCTGGGTGGAGTTTGCATGTTCTCCCCCCTGTCCACATGGGTTTTCTTCGGGTTCTCCGCTCTCCTCCCACAGTTCAAAAACATGGATTCAAGGTGAATTGGCTGCTCTAAATAGTCTCCATAGTCTGTGTGTCCTCAGGCCCGGTGGAGGGTGAGGGCATCCGGCGTAAAACACTGAGCCAAAGTCTAAAATGCAAATAGATATTCTGAATATTAATATGATGTTAAATAAGTCCTCGCTCCTCAGCAGCAGGTGTCAGTGTCTGCGTTTAAAACAACAATGAGACGTACAAATAAGACCTTTTAATAGTATCAATTTAATAATACTGCAATAATAAAAAATCTGATTATTATAAAGTTATGTCTGATATTCAGTGTCTGAAGTATCCGGAGTGTGTTCAGGATGTTATGGGCTTAATGATGATGATGATGAAGGTGTTTGATCATGTTGTAATGTATCAGGAGCACTGGCAGTGTGTTACTTCACTGACTGTAACACTTGTAATTGTGTGTGTGTTTCAGGTTGGATGGGGCGAGGGAGGTTTTCCCCATGGAGTTTTTTTTCCCGCCACAACGCACCTGCCTGATTTGTTCTGATGAAGCTTCTGGATGTCATTATGGAGCACTGACCTGCGGCAGCTGCAAAGTGTTTTTCAAAAGAGCAGCAGAAGGTAGTGCATGCATGCACACACACACACACACACTAACACACACTAACACGCACACACACAAATTTTGGTTTTGCAACCATTGGCATTGCGCTTCTGGAATGTTGGAATGAAAGCCGCGGGTGCTGCCAGCACTTGGTAGATAATATTTGGAGTGCTGTCATCAGATTAATTGAAGTTTAACCTCCGCCACATTAACTTCAAACTCAGTGACCCGACTCTTAACTTTAGTAACCTGAACCTCAGATATGTTATATTTAACTGTATTAACAGAGAACCCTCTGAATCAACACATCACCAGAACGCCAAAAAGAGGGAAGTCCACACCTCTGTATTTCAGCTAAACTGCAACACATTTCAATTCATTTTCATCTATTCACTGAAACAGAAAGGATTGAAACCGCAGTAATTATCCATAATCCTATTAATTTTGGGAGAATCTTCTGTTTTTTAAGGGATTTTTTAAGAAATCTTGGCAGTTCCATCAGTTTATAAGCGTTGAGTTCAAATGGAGGGAAGACAAAGAGCTGAAAACAGGGTGTAGTGAAGGTGTGTTGTGCAACATGACTTCAGTTATAAACCTGAACCCGAGCCCAGGTGCCAGACAACAACCTCATTCCAAGAATAATGACCTGTTTGCCTTAAGCATGAACAGCTAATCATCAAATCATAGAAAACAAGCTCCAGCACTTACATCATCAGAAAAAAGAAAAACCCTCTATACCTTGAGTTCAGGACGTATATTTCTGATGACGCTCCTGTTTATATAAAGTCTTAAGCAAACGTGTCTCCTGTCGTTGGAACGGTCCATCGTGATAATTCTGTTTATCGGAACTGAGTACGATCCGAGTCTGTAGCTGATTAAACATGAAAACACCGGAACCCCTCCTTGATAGAAATCACAGCTTGTAAAAGCTTTTTGTTTCCAGCTGAAAACCTCCGGGTCCCTGCGGTCGAACCCGATCCGCGCTCTGCTGAGGGCCTGCGCCTCTCTGATATTCCTGGGTGATCCTGCGTGCCCAGCTTGTTAACGGTTCTATTCATCAAGTTCAGTAGATGTTAATTAATTTGGGAGTGTTAGAACGGCGTCCTACGATGTTGACGTCGAGGGATGGAGAGGACCAGGTCTGAGGGTCCCTCCTCGGTCGCCTGTGGGGGGGAGGGTTCCTGTGGGGTGATCAGAATCTTTATACTGTTGTAGAAGCTTGTCGTCGCCTTGTTGATTCAGGATTCACAGAGAATTTGTAAAATATCAGTGATGTCACTAAGGTAACCACAGAAGTCCCCACCCGCCTCTAAAGGTTTTTTGTTAGTTGATTATTGTTTATTTGATTGTCATGCTGTGCGTGTAGATTTGTTTTTTTATAGTAACACAGAATAACAAACCCATCTTGGGTGTGCTGATGTTCTGAAGTTGTGTTTAATAGTTTGAAGATTTTTGAAATGCAGTTTAGTAATACTAACTATAGGCTTTAAGTTCTCTTAGTGGAAGCGTCTCATTAATGCATCTTTTAAAAACCTAATCAGAGGACCTGCTGCTTAATGATAGGCTTAAAGAAAGAAAAATAAAAGATTTGCACTTAAGTACGACCGTACTGATTCACATTCACACATAATCGACTATTTTTTTTTCATGCTAGCACCTGCCATAATTAGCACCAATTTAAAGGAGAGATTTATCAGGTGGATTCCACATTCAGCCACTTTAAAAAGAATGAGGTGTCAGCACTTTTCAATAGGAGCAGTTCTTTAGAAGCTCGTTCTCGGCTCGTCCGGCAGCAGTAGTGTTATTAGAGGATAAAAAAAGGCTCATCCTGACCTTCAGACCTCATTTAAACTCCGAACCCTACATGATAGATTAGTGTTTCTGTCACAGCGTCTCTGAAAACCTCTGATCACAGGGCTTCAGGGTTAAACCCCCAGAGTGGTCAGTCTTAACAAACAGCATCAAAGGTTCTATTATATTATTCCACTGAAATCGCTGGTTATTTTTAGTTTATTTACACAGAGATGAAACCTCATGACTGTCTTTAAAATCTTAAATGATTTGTCCTTTGGTCGTGGTGTGTGGTGTGTAGGAGTTAACGCCCTCTAGTGGTGAAACTGCAGGTTGCAATCACTACCCCTGACCAATATGGCCGCCACATTTCTGCAGTTCTGCGAAACAATGATTTTTTTCCCTGAGTAACTGTTATTTTAACATTGGTAGCTTTGCTTTAGTGACAGTAACCGTGGTAACAATCAACCTTAAAAGCATGAACGTGAACCCCAGATTGTAACTATAACCTAAGAGACGGACTTTATTTGAATTGATTTAGTACCTTTAATCTGAGTTCTGTCTTGGTATGACAATTACTATCAGAAACATTAACGTAAACGACAGGAACATAACTTTAAACAGCTAAATGGCGTCTGATCCCCCGCAGGGTCTGATTCTGATAACGAAGTGTTTTAGAACCGGAGTTAAAACGACCTCACAGTTCTTTTGTCTCTGTGTCTCTCAGGAAAGCAGAAGTATTTATGCGCCAGCAGGAACGACTGCACCATCGATAAACTCAGAAGAAAGAACTGTCCCTCGTGTCGCCTGAAGAAGTGCTTCGAGGCAGGGATGACTCTCGGAGGTAAAGCAATCAAAGCCGCATTACAGTTAAATGCTGCCGCGCCGAAAATCTGATCGCAATTATCATGTTAAGCCATAAAGAGGGCCGTGTCAGGGATCTGACTGAATCCTGTCCCGGCAGTTCTCTGCGGTTTGGTAGCGCTTGTGTAACCGATGAACGGAAACCTTTGAACTGATCTCAGACCAGCAGCCCAAATGAGAGTGAATGATTGTAGTCTGACGGATGTTTAATCTGGCTTATAATTAGCTGCTTGCCTGTGCATGTGTGTGTGTGTGTGTGTGTGTGTGTGTGTGTGTGTGTGTGTGTGTGTGTGTGTGTGTGTGTGGGTGGGTGTGGGTGGGTGGGTGTGTATGTGTATTTTTACACAGTTCAATGCTAAGCCCCAGACAGAAATGTTAATTAGTTATCAGTTTTTCAGTTTAGTGATCCTGACTTTTGAGGTATACGGTGTATGAGGTTTGATGATGGAGGTCTGAGCTCAGAGGTTGGATGTGTGATGTCTGATGTTTGAGGTTGGATGTGTGATGTCTGATGTTTGAGGTTGGATGTGTGATGTCTGATGTTTGAGGTTGGATGAGTGATGTCTGATGTTTGAGGTTGGATGAGTGATGTCTGATGTTTGAGGTTGGATGTGTGATGTCTGATGTTTGAGGTTGGATGAGTGATGTCTGATGTTTGAGGTTGGATGTGTGATGTCTGATGTTTGAGGTTGGATGTGGGATGTCTGATGTTTGAGGTTGGATGTGTGATGTTTGAGATGCAGATGGTGATGTCTGATGTTTGAGGTGCAGATGGTGATGTCTGATGCTACTGGACTTAATCATCCTCTGAAATGGAAGAATTAGACATGTTTATGATGTTTATGCAACTGAATTATGATTATTGTTCTTTGCATATGTGTGTGTGTGTGTGTGTGTGTGTGTGTGGCTTGGCTCACTAAATGATGATTGGTATTATTGCAGTGTTTATCATGTGCAGATCTGGTTCAGACCGGTTCGGGTCTGTGTCTGCGCTGTGCAGCAGTTTAGGGAAGGCCCGCTGTGTGGGTGTGTGTGTGTGGTTGTGTGTGTGTACATGCAGACGTGACTTTACGAGTTTAGACGAGATCATTTAATGTTCAGTTGTGCACCATACGGTGTCGCCGGTCTGTTTAAATTAACCTGCAGTTCTAGTTTCCACAATAAGAGAGGTTCTCAGGTGCAGACCTCAGGGGTGGAGAACATCAGGGGTAAACAGTGACGGGGGGTAGAGAACCGAAGAAGTGCAGCGTCCTCACACTGACCGTTCACACATCCGACCCGCTTTCTGTCCTCGTCTTTAACCATCGTTTGTCATTTGGATGTAAAATGTCTTTTTCAGTGATTTAACAAAATTGTTCCCACAGTGACCGTCGTACCAAATAGAGCTCACTGGACTGAACTGGACGGAATGGAACGGAAATGAAATGAAATTAAATGGAATGAATTGAGAAAGAGAGAGTGAGAGAGAGCGAGAGGTTGAACGGGAGCATGACAGCCAGAATAAAAGAGACAGACAAGGAGAGCGAAACTAAATGAGAAAGTGACAGTAAGAAAGAGATCAAAAAGAGGAGAGAGAGAGAGAGAGAGAGAGAGAGTAGGTCAGAGGTAAAGCAAGGAATGAGCAGGAGTTGATACAAAACTGAAACAGACAATAGATTAAGATACCAAGATGAGCTTCAGGTGGGAGGAGTTGTGAGTGTGGGGGAGTGTGGGGGATTGTGGGGGTGTAGGATGCAGGCTGTAATAGGGGATGCTCTTTTGGGGGGGTATTAAAGAGGTTAGCTGTCATAATATACCAATCGTCTTCAGAGAGAATCATCTGATTTGATGGTTAGATTTAAAATTCAGTATGGCACAGGTGTGTGTGTGTGTGTGTGTGTGTGTGTGTGTGTGTGTGTGTGTGTGTGTGTGTGTGTGTGTGTGACACGTTTAATGTATCACATAAGAAGCAGTAGATCTCATTACAGTGAATGAAGGATGATGGCTGTAACCACACCACGAGAAAATCATCCTCCATTACAACCAAATTCCACCATTCACCTCCATCACCCCCTGCTCTCCCACTCTCTCACTCTCATACCGTCTCACTCTCATACCCTTTTACTCCCATACCCTCTCACTCTCTTACTCTCATATGTCTCACTCTCATACCCTTTAACTCTCATACCCTCTCACCCTCATATCCTCTCACTCTCATTCTGTCTCACTCTCATACCCTCTCACTCTCATACCCTCTCACTCTCTCACTCTCATAGCGTCTCACTCTCATAGCGTCTCACTCTCATACCGTCTCACTCTCATACCCTCTCACTCTCATTCTGTCTCACTCTCATTCTGTCTCACTCTCATACTGTCTCACTCTCATACTGTCTCACTCTCATACTGTCCCCTAAGAGAACAGTGTTTCTCTTGTCATGGTCACTTTTAGTGTCTCACTCTCTCACTGTACTACTGTTTCTGAGATTTAACATTAGTGACATTAACGTTCAATTCTTTGACAACTAATTAATTAATTATGCAGGAAACACACACACACACAAACACACAGATGTGTCTGTCTTTGCGTCTGGATCAGACAAAGTTCACAATGTTCTGTATTGGCACGAATGCAAAAATAAAAGCAAAAATAAAAGTATGACATCACAAAACCAGTTCTGAGGCAAATTACGCCTAAAGGTCATGTGACCCGAGGAACCTGCATTCAGGTTCAGTTTATTATAATTTACAGAATTTAAATCTATTTTATTACATTATATATTTTACCAGCACTTTCCTTATTATTAATAACAACATTAATACTATTGTGTGTGTGTGTGTGTGTGTGTGTGTGTGTGTGTGTGTGTGTGTGTGTGTGTGTGTGTGTGTGAACAGACATATCACCATCACTAAGACATTATTGCTACTGGTTTTTAAAATAATATTGTCGCTGGTGGGGTGTGGGGGTTCCTCCTGTGGGCGGCCTACGCACCCGTTTCCAAAAGCCAAAAATAGACCGTTACATTAATGTGATTAATCTGACATAATGACATAAATCATCTAAATCTGTTCCCGTGAGGAGAGTTCTGAGTGATTGATTATTATTATTATCAGTAACATTAGAACTGTTACTAACACCTCCGTTAATATCAGCACCTTCAGTATGACGGCATGAGCCGCCATCTAAACCATCATCACCATCACTGTATCACCAACACCATCACTATAATAACATGGCTCCAAAGTGTGTTACTGTGTGTGTGTGTGTGTGTGTGTGTGTGTGTGTGTGTGCTTATTACTGCCCCCCCCTTTCATTCTTGATGGTCTGTATTATATTTGGACGGGGTGTTGGTAATTCCTTAGCTGAACATTCAGTCTTCTGTATCGGTGTCCCGATTCGTTCCGTTCATAATTCATGCTGCTCTCACATGATCGTGTGTCAGTTTCAGGATTATGGCTCTGATACTCCAGGTTTTCCTTCTTTCCAGAGTTCCTCGAGTTCGTTCCACCCTCCTGAACCCCCCGCCACTCGCAAGCCAGCTGGTGCCTCTCCCCATATCTTTACAACCATCACTACATAGTACACAAGAATGCATTTCAAAATAAAAGCCAGATTACAGCCAGACTCTTATCATTTTAAAGGCCTTTTCTTCACAGATTTATTGACCCGTGGTTTCCTTCGACGTCGCAGCATTCAGCCGTGAGTCGGGGAGCCGGACTCTATCAGAGGGGGGGGGGGGGGGGGGGGGGGGGGGGGGGGGGGGGGGGGGGGGGGGGGGGGGGGGGGGGGGGGGGGGGGGGGGGGGGGGGGGGGGGGGGGGGGGGGGGCCCCCCCCCCCGTTCTGTAATACTGTAATACAACATGAAGAATAGAGATTTAAGAGCATTTAAAACCTTCTAAACCACCACCTGATCACCACCACCTGACCACCACCCCCTGATCACCACCTGGTCACCACCACCTGACCACCCCATGATCACCACCTGACCACCCCATGATCACCACCTGACCACCACCACCTGACCACCACCACCTGATCACCACCACCTGGTCACCACCACCTGGCCACTCCATGATCATCACCTGATCACCACCACCTGATCACCACCTGGTCACCAGCACCTGATCACCCCATGATCACCCCATGATCACCCCTGATCACCACCTGACTTTTGTAGTTTTATGTTGTGAAAACAAAATAGCTGGAAACAGTAAAACAATATTTATGCAAATAGAGCCAAGAAAATGATACAAATAAGGATGAGAATTAAATGTGCTGTAAATAATGTCTCGTCTTTGTAAATGGAACCATCCTGAACAGGAATGGCATTTAAACGACGATGAGCTAACTTCCTCCATCATATTCGTTTTTTAATTCTGTTCATAATGATGTATTCTAAAAAACAGTAACTTATTTTAATATCCTCTCATTAATTATTCAAATTGCAGGCGGCATGGTAGCTTAGTGGTTGGCATGTTCTCCTCTCAGCTCTGGGGATTCCCAGTTGGAATCCCGATCTGGTGGGAGTTTGCATGTTCTCCTTGTGGGTTTCCTCCGGGTTCTCCGGTTCCCACAGTTCAAAAACATGGATGTAAGGTGAATGAACTGCTCTCTGTAGTCTGTGTGTCCTCAGGCCCGGTGGACGGTCGAGGGGGGGGGACAAATTGTAAGTTTGTCGCTGTGGCGACAAAAAAACACCCAAAGAAGAAGAAGAATTATTCACATTGAAAAGTATAAATGATAAACACATATTATTTTTTTATTTAGACTAACTTCATACAGAGTTTATCTTGTGCGTCGTTCAGCGCCGTTTTAATCCCCGCGCTCTGATTTAAGAGGCGCCATACATGCTAGCAAAGCTATTAAGATGCTAAGACATGAAAAGCAACAGCATCACATTCCTGTTAAAGGTCCAGCGTCCAATAAGATCATATTACACTCACGTCTAAAGATAGCTGGACAGAGAGAGAAAGAGTGTTTTTAATAATGAGGATGGATGGAGACAATGAACATGCTGGTGGATGTGAGGAGTCCTGAAGGTTCTTGATGATTCTGAATGTCTCTGCATTCTGGACAGCGCTCTGGAGATGTTTCTCTGTTTTGTACAGCATTGGAGTCATTCGTTAGAAAAAGAAAGGGACCCAGCACTCAGCCTTGGGGCACTCCAGGCACTTTACCTGGTGTGATGGGGACTAAAAATTATTTAATGAGTTCTATGTCGTGTTCTGAAGATGAATTCTTTAAATGTACATGTTATGGATCATTCCTGTACTCTAAATCAAAAACCTCAAGTTCTTCTGTGGAAACAAACTTTATTTGATACTCGCACTGTTTAGCACACGGTTTCAGATCCGCTTTCCGTTAAAAGCTTCTGTTTCATCCAGATATCTGCATAACTATGAGGTTGTAGTGGGGGGGCTCGTTACTGCCTCATTAATGCCTCGTTAATGCCTCGTCAATCCCTAAATCTGTGCTTGAGAATCAAAGCCAGAATTAAGGTACTCAGCACTTCCACTCGAGTGCCTTTTCCTCAGAAGTCTTATCTTCTGATCACGATACTTAACGCTCACAATAGCAGCAGATCAAAAGAACTTCGTTAAACCCTTCGTGGTCATCAGCAGCTCACTGGACGGTCCAATCAAAACCAACATGCTTTTGGCCAAAGGGGAACCTTTTGGTAGTTAGTCCGGACTGCAGGAGGGCATTTTGAGGAACACTTTATAAATGTCATCAAACATAATAAGAGCAGTCATTCTAAACTTTGGTTCTTACCGCGGAGAATCTAGAACCATCATGAAGAACTATATCCATACCTAGTTCTGGCCGTGCAGACACCTGGGAAGTTCTTTAATCAACTATTAAATGGTTCCTGCTGGTCCACACTGTTCTTCAGTAGGAGGTTCTGACATCCTAGTTTTTGGTAGTGTTCTTTATTCAGGATTGGTTTGTGTGTAGCCACGCCCACAAAGTTTTTTATATTCAGCGGGGAGATCATGATTGTTTTCTTTAAGTTCCTCAGTTCTCGCCTTGTACCTTGAGAGCCTGAGTCTTTCTGCTTCATCAGTGATCCATCTACTCAATATCCAACCCACTGGTCCTGTTTTGTAGCCAGTCCTGTTTCATCTTCATCGTGATGTCATGGCCTGAACGTTGGGCCTTGAATTAAAGGGACGTTTATTGAGAAAAATGGAAGCATGAGGTGAGGAATAGAACTGAAGGCCGGTGGTTGTCCTCATCGTTCGTGATCCGCATGGTTCCAAAGTTCCACAGGACAGTGCGGGGATCAGGTGGTCCTGCATGATCAGCTCCGGACACAAAGACATGACGCAACAGAGTCCGTGCTTTATTATGCTTAACAGTCTATTTATTCCTTTAAAAACCCTTTATACATCTTTTTTGATGTAAACTGTAGTTTTAATGAGTTCTGGAGGATCTGGACTACCTCACTGTTCTGGAAACACAAATAAAAATTAAGGCATAAGGGTAGAATTACCCCAAAAACAGCCCGGGGTTCCGATCCGATCCCGTTCGTGCACATGTGGTCATAAAGACGCCGCCACGTTTCCCAACGCCATCGTTCAGATGTGTTGGCATCACAGCCGGTGGAGGACGATCTTCATGCAAAAACAATTTCATGCTTCCATTTTTGTGGTGGCAGTTTGGAGAAAGCCCCGCTGCACTGTGCACAGAACCCGTTCCTCTCTGCTGTATGAGGACTCGTCCTGACCTCGAACCTTTCATCTTCAGGGTGATTGGGGGCTGGGTGCCAGGTTCTCTCAGTGCCAGGCCTCCACTTACGACAGGCACACTCTCCAAAATCTGGTGAAACCTTCTCTTAAAAGAGGCAAATATCAGGGACACCAGACCCCCCCCCCCAATTCCCCCCCCTGGTTTCAGTTTTGGAAGTTCTTCATGAGAATAAAGTGAACGTACGGTTCCCTCAGTTTCAAAGTGAGACCAAACCGTAAAAACAAGAAGCGGTAAATGTTTTTGGTTCTCCTAGTTCTGGTTGGAACTCGTGCAGCTGCAGATGTTTCATGGTTTATGGGAAGTTTAGAGAGTCCATTACAGTATCGACTCTGATGGTAATGATGGCATCTTCATTTTAATGCTGGGACAATCAATCTCTGGTGATTGAAAGGTTCTTTTTTTGTTGTTGTTCTAGAACTGTCTTTTCTTTTTTTTTTTTTTTTTGAACATTTGGACCGAGATTACGACTGCCGCACTTCTAAAAAGAAAAGACTTTCTACAACCGTGGTGTCCCTTAAGTTCTTATGGATTCCGTTCCTGCTCTTGAGCTCGCAAATGGACGTGTGGTTCAAGGTTCAGGGTTCTGCGGCGGGTAGCCATGTAAAGCTTTCGTAAAACATGGAGAACAATACACCCAGGACAGGACGGCCTGATGGTCATGACACCCATGTGAGCCCTGAACCCGCAATTGTGGAGTTCTGGAGGCAGCTGTGTGACGGGGCAGTTCTGGTTTTTAATGTTGGCTGAAAGGTGAAGGTGACGTTTTTTTGGCTGCAGAGACGGAACCGGATCAACAGAACTGGATCGATGGCGCGTCAACGCAGCACTTACATGATTTAACTTTGTGTTCCGCAAACTTGAAGAAGCAGCGACGGGTTTCTGGCTCCGTACAACATTTTGTCGCGAGTGGGGCATAAAATGTGTCTGTTTGCATTTGGGTGTTTTATATGATTGTCTTCAGACGTGTAACTATTTAATTTACCTCAATGAAAAAGAGATTACGATTACGTGAACCTCCTCGTCTTCACTGAATGTTGTTTAAATAAATAAACAAAATTAATTAAAAGCTTCATCAGCTTTCATAACCAAAATATTTTTGTACTTATAGTCAATAAATCTTTAAATCTAAAACATGATGGGTCCAAATACTCAGCCTTGTGGGATTCCACTCAGAATTTTGTCTTTTCTTTGCATGAAATTTAAAGAACGTTCTTAATTAGTGGATAAAACGAGGCGATGTTTCTAACGGGACCGGTGGAGATGCTGGATGGAGACCTTGGTGACTCCTGTTTTCTGTAACCTTGGATTTGTGAAGCCTTTCTTGCTCGTCGCCCCTCCTCTCGGTGCGTGGGGGTGGACCGAAACTCCCTTCTCCTAAACTTTATTTAATTATGGTGCTAACAGCGGAGTTTCTGGCCCTTAACTGATTTATGAAATTGACCCCCCTGTTTTGTCATGTGTGAATTCCTCCCGCTGAATAATGCGTTTGCCCTCATTCTGCCCTGAGTGGATTTCACTGAGGTCACCCCCCCCCTCCCCCGGCGTTTTCAGTGTGAGATTTTGGTAATTACACTCATTTTGAGGAAAGCGTCAGGCATTCATGCGATTCCGTTCCTGTTGTTCTGTAAAACAGGTCTGTACAGCACCAATCGGCCCCTGCATCTCGGGGCCCTGCTCCGGTTACATCCGGAACCTCATCCGGAGACAGGTATGTTCATGTGCGTTATTAAAAAGACTCGATGATAAAACACTCCAGGGTCGGTGCAGCCAACGCGGCTTTGAAGTGACATCCGAACTAAGAGCAGCTCTTAATGATTTACTGCTAACGATCGCAGAGCGTCCTAAACGAGCACCGGCCGTCGCACGCTCCCTATTAGGCGATGGAAACGAGCGATCGTGCTGATGAATGTAGAGCCTATTAATAAAGCCCGTAAACACACGGATTACACGCAAAACTTCCCGACATGAGGGTCCTGTTACTGTACGGCTGTTTTATTGTGCTCGCGTGGCAATTTACCTCGTTTAATGGCCTCTGAAGTGCACTTGCTCAGGTCTGAAGCTATTTGGGATGGAGCCAGGCACAAAGCGAGGAACCAAAGTTCCATCTAATTGCGCTATTATGAATAAAAGCGCAGTGTAATATCAATTATAATGCGTTGCTGTTGATGCTGAGTGCGGAGCCTTTGTGAAAAGTTCCTCTGAAGTGTTTGAGTTTCTCAGTGACGCAAACAACAAAACTGCAGAGTGAGGAAAACCTCTCGCTCTCAGAACTTATAACCAACACAACACAATAATTAGATCCTTCATTAGAGAGGTGTTAAACGTGTTTGAGCAAAATCACAACCAAACCGTTTAATGAATAAAACAGTTTCAATGAGCAGCTCCTGGTGCGAGGTTCCAGGGTCGCTGCAGTACACCAGCTCCATCACCACGGAACCAGAAAGAACGGCAACGTCCCGCAAGGCTCCACATTACACCCACAGGAGAACCTGCCTCACAGTCTCTGTTCCAATTCATACCAGCGGTGTTGATGGAGGGCAGGACCTTCCCCAAACTGTTCCCACAAAGAGCTCGATCGTTCTGTATGCTGAGGTTTCAACAGCTGTGATAACGGAGCTCGTTGATGATGTCATAATTGTAGATTATATAGATTAATGGAATGATCAGCTTTGCATCGTTTCTGTGTTCTGATTAGCAGGACATTGTTTTCTGGGCTGCGCAGTGCAACATTAACTTCATTATTATTTAATAGCTGAGTTTATTCAAAGAGTGAAGGACACGCCTCCTCTGTGCTTCGTATTTACGTTTATAAATACACTGCGGTCGGCTCAACCGAAAAAAACGAACTCAGAGAAGAAACAGGCTCTGATTTCTTAAGTTCTGAGAGAGTGAGAGAGGAGGTGATGGTGATGAGTGAGAGGAGGTGATGAGTGAGAGAGGAGGTGATGATTGAGAGAAGATGTGATGGTGATAAGTGAGAGAGGAGGTGATGGTGATGGGTGAGAGAGGAGATGATGGGTGAGAGAGGAGGTGATGAGTGAGAGAGGAGGTGATGGTGATGGGTGAGAGAGGAGGTGATGAGTGAGAGAGGAGGTGATGAGTGAGAGAGGAGGTGATGATTGAGAGAAGAGGTGATGGTGATGAGTGAGAGAGGAGATGATGGGTGAGAGAGGAGGTGATGGGTGAGAAAGGAGGTGATGGTTGAGAGAGAAGGT